>NDGM011253096.1:6549-24392 GCA_002564305.1 Octomys mimax | reverse complement strand
CCATTCCTCAGGTGATGGACATCTTGGTTGTTTCCAAGATTGGGCTATCACAAATTGTGCTGCCATAAACATAGGCACACATATATCACTACAATATGACGTTTTTAGTTCCTCTGGGAAAATTCCCAGTAAGGGGATAGCTGGTTTGAATGTAGACTGGTGCAACCATTATGGAAATCAGTGTGGAGAATCCTTAGAAAACTAGGACTGGAAATTGTATAGAAACAAACATTCTAATTGGAAACAAGAGCTAAGATATTTCATTATGCTTTATCTATTACTAAAACATCTTACTAAAAATAAAAACTCATATTTTCATAAAATCAATTTAAGAATCCATGAATAGAGACTGGTTCCACTTGCATAAGGCTGTGGTCAAAAAGAATGGACCACTCCACAATCCTAAAGCAAAATTATCAAGACAGACTAAGTGAAATAAGATTAAGGTGGAAGTCTCTATTAGGATTCTCTAATTTGTATTAAGACAAAAAGAGTAACTGCACATGTACACACATAAAAATCCATGTGTGTGACCAAGGACTGTGAGGACTGTGACCAAGAAGCTGAAGATATCTGTAGCCTTTGAATACTTATAACTACAGTCATGAAATGGAAATGCTTCTTTCTTTTGTTGCATTCCATTTGTGTTATGCTTTGACCATATATAAGACATTAAAATAAATTTTAAAATAATAAAACCACAAAATACCTACATATTAGATGCCACCCCAAATTCTAGCAAGAGTGAAATATTAATACTGGTTGTTACTGACATTGACTCTAATTCATACTCTTCCAAATGGTTCATGTATTTGAATCCATTTCATCATAAAATAATCTTAGAATGGCTTTTTGAAATTAGCCCTTGTCCATTTTACTTTGTTGGAGAAAACAGAACCCAAACTTAAGTCATTGGTCGAAGTCAAACATCTGGTGATTGAAAAATAGATAATTTAATTCAGGCCCCAGAATACAACATTGAAACCCTTAGCAGCTAAGGTAATCATCCAGTTAGGCCCCTGGCATATGTTAGACTGTCAATATACATTTGTTTGTTTGTTTGTTCTGTCTTTATTTCACGATTGAATTGATTCATGGATCGATGTCAATCTAGAAAGGGAAATCTATCAGCAAATCAAAATGCTATGCAATTTACCAGTTGTATTAACAACTTGCTTAAGAATATAGAGGGAAAGGCAGTTAATTTTGCTGGAAGGATGCTAAAGGCATGAAAACGAGGAACTTTATTTAAATGATAAAAAATAAAATATTACTGAGATAATCAGCTATGTTATGAATGGAAATAGATGCAAATTTCTGTTAGGAAGTCATAGATAGATTCAATATGAGCACATATGTACATGAAAGGTCACTAAAAGGGGATTTCAAATTTATTCACACATCTTGCACAGAACTTTGAAAATCCCAGAGGAGAATGTAAGTATGCATCAATTACTCTAGATATTAGTAATTATATGACCTTTATGACAGAAATATCTTGCAATCAATTTCTGTGATGACTTACCTAATTTACAATGTAGTGGGAATAAATTACATGTTGGTATCTTTTCTGCTGAACTACATGACAAGTTTAAATTAAATATTACCAAAAGATTCAGAATTAGAGTCTTATACAAAACTTAGAACACTTGATTTGAGAGAACTGAAATACTTGTATAGGATGTAATTAAGAAATGCTATTAATTAAAAGAAAAAAAATAATAGATTGATGATATTCTAAAATGTTACTGCTTTTTCCAACAATGTGGCATTTAACTGGACTTCGCTTACTCTAATGGTCTCATCTAAAAAGTTGTATCGGAAAGAAATACTTCTGAATGATATTTAAATATTTGAATTTAACAATGGTACCTTTTAAATTCTCTTTATATATAATAGACACTAGGATTAATGACCTTGCTATCCTTCTATGAAATACAATGTGGAAATAAAGAAAATTTACATTTTAGTAATCCTGTATGGAAAGGCAAGATGTCAGAAATTCTTATACCACTTTCTAAAAACAATGATATATTACATCAAAACAGACTAATTGAAGGTAGTCCATAAATTTGGAAGGTGCCTAAAGTCAAGAGACCTAAAATCAATAAAGCCATTGAAATCAATATACCTTTCTCATGATTACAGTCTGTTAACTAATCAGGGTTTAAATGATGCTGCCTGCTGGAAAATAAATGTCTCACTAGCTTGAATGTGATATTTGGATTAAGTCATTATTCATTAATGTACCAGATTCATTAGAAATAGCTTATTGATTTCACAATCAATAAAAC
Organism: Octomys mimax; assembly: GCA_002564305.1. Lineage (NCBI taxonomy): Eukaryota > Metazoa > Chordata > Mammalia > Rodentia > Octodontidae > Octomys > Octomys mimax. The sequence continues at coordinate 22,098 of NDGM011253096.1, read as the reverse complement.
ATTCACAAATTACTGAAAGGAGTTTTTATTAAAATTCTTTATTATAGACATTTTCAGTGATATTAAATTGAGTAATGGATAAAGTAAAGATTTTTCCACATAAAGTCTTCTTATATATTAGAAAAATAAAATTTATTATGATGACATGTGTCTACATAATAACAATTAACTTTATGATCTTAAAATTAATAATGTTGGATAAAAAATTATTAAAATATAGAATACCTTAAAATTAGATCAAATTTATGAGTGGCTGCATCATGTTCCAGATAAACACACAAACACATTTATACATAGGCACAAGTGTATGCGTGCATATATGCTTTTAAATTAACAGCTGTTACTTTTTTTTTACAATTAATTTAGAAATTTGCACCCTTTCCTCTAATTATTTCTAGGGAGGCATCAATGATTTTTAAACTTAGCTTTTTATTATGAAAATTTATTTTAAAATACACAAAAACAATAAAGAACAATGTAATATACCTTACGGTATCCACCACTCAGTTCTAACCATTGTTTATCCAATACTAGCTTATTGATCACTGTCATTGCTAATTCTGGTAACACATATTAAAGTAGATTAGCAATTATATCAACTAAACATATACATTTTAATGAGGTTAGATTTTTCATAACTATTTTTGTTAATGAAAAGTTGAATGCATGCTTCTATAGAAGCATATATCCTTCATGTAGAGATTTGTAATGTTGCAGAATACTTACATTTATGACACATATAATTAATACAGTTCCTCCCATATTGTTGAGCATTGGTCCTTTTATTTGATTATTTTTCACCATTCTAACTTCAGTTTTAACCTATATTCTTCTCACAGGAACTTTGCACATATTCATTATGATTTTTTATAATAAATTTCTAGAAATTCAACTTTTGCTGAAAAAACATAACTCTAAAGTTTTGTTAATGCATGTGTTTGTTGTGTGTGTGTGTGTGTGTGTGTGTGTGCGTGCGCGCGTGCATGTGTGTGCAATTGACATCAGGCTGTATTTAAAATGAAAAGGTTGGTATTAATGGATTAAACAATGAATTATTCATTAAAGAAAATCTGACAGACAACTTCCAGATTGAATATCTTGCTGTGTATAGCTAGCATGGACCTATGATTTGTAAAGATATTTGCATTTTCTTTATGATGTGCAGTTCTAGGGAAAATAATCAGACTGCTGGAATTGTCTTTGCAAGTGTGAACTAATTAGTTTTTCCAATAAACCTATTAGCTGGACAGTATTATTACTACTCTATCATTTTGAAACTATGCTAATGAAATAGTAATGTTGATGTCCTGGGGCATGTCCTATTGATCTTTTAATGCAAATGATCAGAGCACCAAGATTGGGTATTTATGAATAAAGATTTCAGATCTGGTTTCTAGATAGGCTTCTACAAAAGAGAATAATGGAAAAAAGCTGCCAGAGCAAGGAGTTGAGATGGAATTGGTTATCAGATTATGATTAATCAATAACTAATAAATACTCAAAGAGACAAAACCTGTCAAGTAACAAAGCATAAAAAGATATGGTCAAGGTTCTGCATCCATTTAAGATGTAATTAAATAAAAATAAAGTAACATGACTTCTGACAACATTAGCTTCAATTATTTCTTCCAATTTGTCAATGAAAGTAATTTTCAGTAAAAACATTGTGACACTTTTAATTCCTATAATAAGTTTACAAATATGAGAGATAATTAGGAAATTATTGTCTTCTAGAATTTGGCCTAGTTCTGAGGAAAACATTTCTTTCACTACAATTTCAGGTTTGCTTTTCTTCTATCTATTAGTCAGTATTTGCTGACATGTTTCAGAAGAATAACAGAATGAATAGTTTGTTCTACTCTTGGTTCTTTATATTCTAAAGATTTCTTGCAGTACTGCGAATATATCTCCCTCAGAAGTGACTTAAAACATCAAAACATCACAGAAACGGAATGTTCTTTGCAAAATTTGGTGTACGAGTCATCAGGAGCAGGTGGTTTATTCAGAAATGCTTACAGTTGAGTAATAAACTGGGCAGTACTGGATTTGGAAGTTGTACAAGGGAGGGGGGCAGAAGAGGCACATCTAGGAAGCAAAAAGAGAGGATTTTTTTTTAAGGAGATCATTTGAAAGAAATTTTCAAAGCCCACTTGTCAGATGGCTTCATAAGTACCCCTTGCTACTTTCCCTGGGCTATCAGAGAATAGAAAAAGCCTTTATTTATAGAGACCAGCACACATCTTCAACAGAGGAAGTGACAGCACTGGAAGCTGGAGAATTGTCCATTTCCTCAATGAGAACAGTATAGTAAGGAGCAATGTGTAGCCAATGCAAGAGGCAAGATACAAGGCCTATCCATACCTGTGATTCCTGGAAAGAGATTAGAAACTAAAGGCAATTTCTCACATAAATATAGCCTAGGCTGAGTCCATTATAAAGAATACTCTGGAAATAAATAATTCTCTATGAAAACATTTTTGAGCCTATAAACTACATACTATACTATTATTATAATAATATTCAAGTTATATCAATAACCCTGATTGACACACAGTATCAGTTTCTAGAGCACAAGGACTTGCTGAAAACTTAAATTTTATACAATAGAGATAGCTATGATTTCAAGAGGACATTTTTTAAATATTTGTAGATAGTTCTTAAAAGTATTAGCATAAATATTTCATTGTTTCACCATTAATTTCATTTGACAGGTATAGAATTAAGTTGGACCAAGAAGGCACAATAAATTATGAAACACTAAACTATAATAAAAGTTGCATAATATTGAATGTGTTGGATTCTCTGTGCTTTGCAAATATTTGTTTCATATTTAATAGATAATAAAAAGAGATACTGTAGTATTTATAGGCCAAGTTGCGACTCCTATTACATCTCATTGGACTATTCATTCTAGTGTACATGAACTTCATACCAATGCATGTGCACAAGGAAATTAAGATGAACTCTTGAAAATGTAATTCAGATGAGCTAATTCCCTTTATTAGCTGTCTTGCAGGCTTTGCATAAGGATCAGTTGGAGTAACACATGAAGAGTGCTGAACGTGGTGCCTCAGACTGGAGTGCAGTCATGGCCATAGCTGCAGGAGCAGGAGAAGCTACTCTTGCCATTCTCAGTGCAATCATCGTCATTTATAACAGTCAACAACTGCAGATCAATTTAGGTTTCATGGGGGTACACTAGTGGCAAACACATGCACAATCTAAGGTTTAACAATGTGCCCTCTTACTCTTTCAAGGTGACTGTCTCAAGACACAAGTTTCCTGATTAGAGACAAAAACTCTCACAGAGCAAAAGCCATAGAAGTTTTATCATTATATGTACAATTTTCTCACTCCTCTGCTGCAACTCAACAGAGTAACACAAAGGGCCAGTACATATCAGATCAGGTCCTGGTAATAAAATAATATAGGCTGCGGTGGCTTACACAACAGAAATTTATTGTGTTACACTTAGGAGGCCCAAAACTCCAAGCTCATAGTACCATGGGTTTGGTGGCTGCTGGGTGCTCCCCTTCTGCTTTAGAGAAAGGTTCCTTCTTCCTGTGTTATTGCATGATGCATGATACAAAGAAAGATTCCTTTTTTAGGGCTGACCAGATAACTCACTAGACTAAAAGCCCTGCATAGGCAGAATGCCCCAGCCGGGGTTTGATCCCCTGTATGCCATGCCAGCTCTGCCCGAGGGGTGTGCTGAGGTAGTGATTAAGACTGGGCATGGTGGTGCATGCCTGTAATCCCAGCACTTGGAAGAATGAAAACAGTAGAATCACTATAAGTCTAACCTATGTAGTGAGACCCTGTAGACTCTGTAGACACTTTCCTAAATATAGAAAAAAAACGAAAATTCTTCTCTTCCCTTCTGAACCGGTCACCACTTTTATGAATCTATATCCAGATGCAGTCATATAGAGGCTAAACTTTTCAACACCACAATTACAGAAGCCTCAGATCTGTCCAAATTCTCAGTTTAGTCCATGATACACTGCCATGTCTGCAATAGAATGCCTTGTTGGAGAGATCTGCTGGTTGTAGAGCTTTGTTGATCACATAAAAAGTGAATGGAAGCTTGCCATGTGCCCACAGGTAGGCATCCCATCTCCCTCGCAAGGCCCTTAAAACCACAATACTGAGAGGCTCTGAGGTACAGGCAAAATACAGACAGGGCTTTGCATCCTTGGCAGATCCAGCCAAAATAAGCAGGGAAGCATGGCTGATTGCTGCTTTCAACGCCAACACAAAACTCAATCTCAGCCCCCGTGCGTCTGCATATCCAGGATTATCAATAGAGCCTCAGATTCCTCTGAAACCATCCTGTCTGCTGTGCATGACTTCATTGTTTTATGTTAGAAGGATGAAGAAAGAGCGAATACTCCCTGGTGCTGAGGTGTTACAGTGACTCAGGGAACAAAGAGTGATTCAAACTGAACAAGGAACAACAGGAAAAAGAAACGTACTCTTCAGTCTCTGCCAGATTGGCATTAAGCAGCTGACTCCTTTTCCAAATGAAACTGCTAAAAAGGAAGCGGCAAGACACATAGCCTGCAATGACTATTTGTTGGATTATTTCTTTCCTTGAGTGTTTTATGTGAGCCATAACATTCTGTTCTCAGAAACAAGTGGTCATTCCAATCAGGACCTGACATGATCTTGAAGAAAATATCCATGCTACATCTAAACTAAGCAGACTGATAAAAAGAACCAATTTCTTTTTGGATATTACACGTTTATTCTTAGAAATGTATTAAAGTGAAAGAAGTCTTACCCAAGTAGTACACTAGCTTGTATGCCTTCGAAAACATTTGAAACACTAAATATTACTGTTTTTCAAAATTTTAAGAAATTTCTTTCAGTAATAATACTTCATTGGTGCTTCCTTAATAAATGTAAACCATTGTTATCAATATGTATTTAACCACTAATTTTACACAGATAAAATGGTTCTTGGAGTGAACTGTGAAAGGACATAAAAAAAAACTTTTGTCTTTTATCTATTATGAGCTAACACACCTTACTTGGGGTTTACATTTAAGCATGCTTTAATAAATTTATGAACTAGGGGCCCGGGAGATGGCTCAGCAGAATAAGCACTTCTCTGGCAAGCGCAAGGTTCTGAGTTCAATCCCCAGTTCTGCCAATAATAATAATAATAATTATTATTATTATTATTATTATTTTGTGAACTATATTAATAATTTAATAGTAAACAGGATCCACTCTCTGTGTATATTAACAACAATGGTGTTCTGTGTATAAAATTAATAGAATAATTATCCTTGAATATTTTTATTTTCCAGTTGTAATTTATTTTATAATTTGATCCACTGTTTCTATTCTCTGTGTTGCTCCATTACTGAGCTTAGTAATCAATATGAGGTTTGGATACTTTTCTCAGTTATTGATCACTAATGATGTTGTTTTGTTAGACTGAAAAACCCTACACTTTGTGATATCTTTATGTGCTAGTGGGACAAATAAATCCCTTTGATTATGTGTGAACTGCAATATGGTTTTGATTTTTAGCCAATATATTCTTAATATTATTTCTTTATATTTTTCGGCAGAAATTTTCTATGCTTCTATATGAGAAAAAATTAATGCTCAGAATCCTTAATATTCTAATAAAACCACTGAAAGACACTAAATTTAAACTAAGAGCTATGTGAAGCCTTAGTTCAGTCCTGGCTCTGCAATAAATAAATAAAAATAAAAGGTTGAAAACATCATAATATACAAAGACAACATTTTTTCAAATCCAAGGATAAATCAGACTTCAGGACAACAATAACAAAAATAACGGAATAAATATTGTATCCTATAAGGTTAGAAGTTTCTTATCATTAAAAAAAATGACAATCCAAAGTTTGCATTCACCTATTTTCAGAGCCTTTTAACTCTGTAAAACAAGTCAGATCAAATAGAACGAAAATATAGATCAAGGTGGAATTATACTTAGAGAGTTCAGCACATTTCTCTCAATAATTGAAATAAGAATAAAAAGAAATCCTAAAGTTATATGGTACTTGCCCAGTATCACATGGATCACTCCATTTAAAAGCATAGTACATATTTTTCAGGAACAAAAGAAGCATTTACCAAATTAAATTGCATTTGTGAGGCAAAAACCCAAAACTCATTAAATTAGACATAATTGGAGTTTTTAAAAGTATTTTTGAACATTAAAATTAAATTAGAAATGATTATTATGAAAAGTAAATGGGAAATCTACTACTTAAATGTTTGAAAACTAAAACACCACGCTACTAAAATATATAAATTGAACTATTTAGATAAAATGGGCCAACACATTTTAAGGCTAAAACTAGTGAAAGTCTTACTAAAAGGCCAGTGAGATAGCTCAGCAGATTAAGTGCCTGCCCAGCAAGCTTAAAACCAGGATTCCATCTTTGGCACCACGTGCCATGCTGGCCCCGCCCACCAAGACTGGCAGAGCCATCCACCAAGATGGCCTGGTGGCGCACGCCTGTAATCCCAGCACTGGGGAAGCTGAAAACAGGATCGCTGAGAGTCTGAGCTATGTAGTGAAACCCTGTACCAAATACATTAAAAATTTTTTAGAAAGTCATGCTGAAATAAAGCAGATGACATAAGCCAGCTAATAAATAAATTAAAAACATATATAGTATCCATTCTTAAACATCTTCCTAAAAGAAAGAAAAATTGAGGGCCAAATGCAGTAATTGTATAAAATATTCAAATTTAAAGCATCACCAAGAAAATTTTCTGTGGAAGTAATACTGAAGTTTTTGTAACTATTTCAGAAAGGACCTCATTACACTGATAAAATTTAAAAAGAAAATACAACTATGAAGAAAGAACGCTCACCAAAACGTTAGAAGATGAACACAGCTGTATATAAAAAGAATTATGAAGAGTGTGCTTCATGAATAAGAAGAGTTTATGTCAGCGGTGGAAAGCTGACTCATCACTTGAAAAATGTAATTCACTGTGTGAACAAACTGAGCAAGGAAGACTACATGATGAATCAGAACATGCAGGAAATACATTGGACAAAACTTGATCTCCCCTGGGTTTAACGACAAATAACACATTTAAGAAACAACAATAGAAAAATCCTTCAATCTGAGATAGACACTCTATAAAAACCTGCAACACACTGGACACTGAAAACTGAGTAAGATTGGAAACTATGCACAGAGATTCTCTCAGTGCAACTAATCAATAGTGTTCTAAAATCATAACTTGTGCAATAAGACTAATGAAATAAATGACTTTCATGTTAGAAAATGATAAATAAAAATGTCCTTAGTTCCTGGTGACAGTTTTGTCCATGTAGAAATCACAGGCTCACATACAGGATCAATTTTAAAATTTAGCCACCTTTCAATGGACTGACATGAAAAACAGAAATCAATTTTCAAAACTTTGAGAAAAGTCTGTTAGAATAAAGTTTAATAAGAAAAGATACATGATATTTTTGGACTGACAAACTAGCAGGATGTCAGTCCAATTGATCATAGATTTTGCATAATCTACTCACCATCTTAGCACAATATTTGAAGGTATAAAGAAGCTGATTTTACATTTTGTACTCAAAGTTAAGGTAACTAAAATAGACAAAAAACTGTGAAGAATATCCACAGACTTGGAAGAAATGCAATCCTTTTTGTATATTATGCTAGGAATATACAGTAGAAAAGATAGGACAGTGTGGGTGATGGAAAAGCTTATAACTGGGTGGCACACTGCAGACATTCCAGGGAAAAAATGGAAATGTATAACCGATTGCTATTTAACAACAATACAAGCCAATTCAAATTACGTTTGTTCTTTAAAATGAAACTACAGAACTAACTGTACATCCACATTTAGAGAAACACAAAGTCAAATATCTGAGAACATTGAAATGTCTTTATGTTATTGTGTGTATATATACATATATATATATATAGACAGATATAGATATAAATATAAAAATTATAAAGCAAGTGGTAAAATATAAACTTACAAAACTTATAGAAGAGGAAAAAAATCATAGAATATGCCTGGCTTTATCAAATTTTGTATTGAGGTATGAGGTAAGGTTGGCATTTCTGCTGATTATTTCTTTTGTTTACAGTAATTTCTTCACTTGATATAACTGTATCTGTTTATTTTTATTTTGTTTATCTTTGTGTTTAAAGCTTATCTAAAAATACCTTGCCAACTAGCAATGTCTTGAAATGTTTTCCTTATGTTTTCTTCTAATAATTTCATATGTTTAGACCTTAGAAGAATTTTGAACTCCTTTGTTGCAGATATGGAAAAGACCACAAATAATCAAATCAGTCTCTACCATAGAGACAGATTTAGAAGCATCACAATACCTGATTTTAAAGCATATTACAAGATTATAGTGTCCTAAATGTCATGGTCCTGACATAAAATCCTCCACAGAGATCAATGGAAAAGATCTGTGAATCAACTGATTTTCAACAAAAGTGCCCTGGACACACCGGAGAAAGGCCAGTCTCTTCAATAAGTGATACTGGGAAACCTAGTATACATGTGTAAAAGAATGAAAATTCTCTTAAGCAGATTTTCAGCTACAAATTCAATTACGCATACTAACACTCACAGTCACGCCTTATGTTTTCCCTTTTTTCCTCAAATTTTAAAGATACAGATGCTAAGAAGGAAGTTAAGTCCTGACAAAACATAAAAATCTATGGTAATTGTTTGAAGAAACAGGCAGGGAAGTTGGCCTAATAGAATAGACGAGATAGAATGCAGACCCAAGTTAAGAATAAAGGCAGAATATAGGGCTGGGGACAGAGTTCAGCAGTCTAAGCATCTTCCTGCAAGTGCAGGGCAAGGAGCAAAGTTCAATCCCTTGTATCACATGCAAGGCTGCCCTGGAACCCCTGGCTAGGTCACAGAAACTGGGCATGGGGGCACATGTCTGTAATCCCAGAGCTGGGCAGGCTAAGAGTAGAGGATCACTATGAGTCCAAGCTGTGTAGCGAGACCCTGTACCAAATAAATAAAGACTATAAAATTTTTTTAAAAGGCAGAGTATAATTCAGTGGAACAAGCACCTGGCTGGCAAGTGCAAGGTCTTGAGTTTGAGTTTCCCAGAATGCCCCGCCAAAAAAAATGAAAGAAAGAAAGGTAGCAAACTTGAAGATTATTTTTCTTAATAGTGGTGGGAAATCATGATACTATTGTGAGCAGTAAAATGACAGGGTTTAAAAAACAAAACAAAACAAACAAACAAAAAACACCCAGGAAAAAAGGTGACACAGAATTAAGAAAGAAGTTCAGAAAGTGCTTTGGGTGTCTACCTTTGTTGATTTTTCTGGTGAGTGCTTTATATACATTCTTTTTTAATCATCTGAAGAAACCTTGGCGTGCAGATGCTATGTCACTTTCTTAATGACACACATCTAGTAAGCGATGGAGCAGAGATTGGAACTGAGTCCTGTCTTCAAAGTTTCTTGTCCTGAAATGATAAGGTAGAAAAATAGATGAGTAATTTATAAGCGAAAATGTCAAGACATATCAGTAACTAAACTCAAAAGGATGGAAAAAGGAATCACGTGACCATATAAAGGGATGAAGCAACAGAACTCAAACAAATGTAGTGGTTTCAAATTACAAGCTTGAGAGTGTTCTTCGAAAATGTGAGCTTTAGGAGGGAGGGCTATTATTACTGGCAAACTCAAAGGCAATATGTATTTTAGTTTTGGATATTAAAACTTGAACTAACATAAAAGATGCACATGGCAATATGAGATACAGAGCTATTACAGTTGATACTATGGGACTGGCATTTAGTGAAAATTTTTATTTCATGATTTGAATCTCATTTATGTCCATAGCAAAGAAAAAGTATTAATCATTTTTTAAAAGGTATTTGGTACAGGGTCTACAGGGTCTCACTATGTAGATCGGACTAGTAGTGCACCTTCTGTTTCTAGCCTCCCAAATGCTGGGATTACAGACATACACCAACACTCCAAGTCTCAATCACCATTTTAGCTTGTCCTGGCTGTGGGGCCAGCATGGCTTGTGGTTCTGTGGATCGAACCCCAGTCCCTGCGCTGTGCCTAAGCAGGCACTTTAGTCCACTGAGCTATTTGGCCGGCCCTTAATCATTTTTTTTTTAATCTTTGGATCCCTAGTACTTGTCTCCTAGATGTTCAAGATGTATTTCTGGAAATAAATCATTAATTTTCTCAAAAGGTTTATAGGGAATCTTATCTTTATAAATATCTAGGAATATGTGCTTTGTGAATAATTATTTAACCTAAATGGAGACATTTACCTTAAATTCCTCACACTTTCAAGAGTAAAAAGAAGAGTTATACTGACGTATCCTTGACAAAATTCTAAATTCAAGAACAAGAAGAGCTTTGCAGACCAGCTATTATCCTCTTACTCCACTTGTAGTCATTAGAATCTTGCAAGATGTAAGGTTTTTCTAAGCACATTTATTTCATAAAATGCTTACGTATCGTACTTTCCTTGTTTATTCTAAAATCATCTGGCTACTTGTTTAGAGACCTGCTCGGGAGAAAAAAGTATTAATAAAAGATTGTGCTTTTAACTTTTTATTGATACTACACAGTATTTAATGCATTATTTTAACACTGAATGGTTTGCTTAAATTATGCTGCAGAACAAGTGCAAATTTGTTGCATATTTTTCTCAGTATTTTAATTTAAAAAATATTGTGCATTGGAAAAAGTGCTTTATTTAGTCAGCTTTCTTCTCTGGAGATGCTAATTTGCTTAAACATTGTCTTACTTCATGCAGCAAAGTAAATCTCTGTTGCTTTTGGTGCTAAATTTATATTAAGACATCACTTGGACATTGGAAGGCATCAGATCATTCTATGAAGCTTAATAATATCCAAAGGGACACATAACTAAATTCTCATCATAACATATTTCTAAACAGTTTTCAGGAACATCAGGAAACCAATCTTCCTTCCTCCACTTCTGGTTCCACGTCCCCATAGGAGGGCCAATTATCTAACCAGCCACCTGGAAAACTTTCAGGACAGTATTGCTCTAAGCCGGTCTAGTCCTGGTTGTGGTTAGGAGCAGTGAAGTGGTGCTAAATAAAGTTCGCTTACTGCAGGAGCACATATGATGGTGCTTACAGCATATTTATATCCCTTTAAATGGGCTTTTCTCCTTGGGAGTAGCTGACATTTTTATGCAGAACAAAATAATCCTCCCCCTCACCCACCATTCCTACTTCTAAAGAAAACATGTTACCATTGCCATGCCCAAGAAGCTACCTGGTGAAAGGAAACAGTAAGATTCCTGCACCTGAATATAACTTACAGATTCATGTCTGGAAGGTTGGTTGTGGTTTTGATTGAGGCTACAAATTTTTCTTTCCTATTTAAATTGACCTTCTCAAGATGGCATTCTACGATGATATATTACATTACATCCAAATATTTTTACTGACCTTAACTTGATGAAAAATAAACAACTTAATATTTTTCTTCTGGTTTAAATACTATGGACCTGCCAAACAGGGCACTTTATTGGCACACCTCTCGTCGCATGACATTGGACCACATCAAACCAAATTATACCTTTTTATACAAGTAAATGAGAAGAATAAATCACATTCTAGATGAACCCAAGATAGAATTGGCTGAAATAGTTTTATTTTGTTTTGAAGATTTCTGTCTCTTTTGTTTTTAATGGGAGTCTGGGTTTTCTTTTTCTCAGTAATTTCAAAACACCTTAAAATTCAGGCATCTTTTGTTTACCAAATCACAGTTCTTAGGACCATTTCTACCTTTGTTTTGCTTGGTTTTTTTTTTCATGTGTCTGTATTATTTTTTTCTATAGCTAAATTCAGCTCTCAATACAGATCATTGATATAAATTTTTTAATAAGCATTAGAATTGAGATTTCTAACAGTCAAACACTAACAGCTTATACAAATTGACTATAAGTTCTTGCTCTATATGATTGTTTTAATGATGATTTCATCAATGTGCGTGTGAGAAAGCTACAGTTTATGAACACAGAATGTGATGAAGGTAATAAAAACAGTTTTCAGAGTTCCAAAACCATGAGCAGAAGAAAAACAAAATTACCTAGGGATGGAACTATCAGAACACAAAGGAACCAATGGTAACTTCTGATACTGGTTTTGAGATAAGTTGGTAAATAAAATGCAAACAGAAAGAATGAGATATGTGAGATAACTGTGGCATAGAGAGGAAGCAAGACAGGAGAAAGGAAATAATCACAGAAAACTATATTTACTGTACTCCTGTCTGACAGATTTATTATTATAAACCTTTTTGAAAAGCAATCAATGATGCTGTGAATGGTGGTATTTCCTAGACCGAAGGATTTAGACAATGTCTCAGTACGGTTCTCTGCTCATTTTTTCATTATATTGTCTGTCAGCTCTGTTTTCCCACATGTTTTAAACAAAGTGCAAAACTTTAGCCTTACTGACTCTCTGTACCATCTAAGTGGTATCAGTGGCCATATGCTTCTTCGCCATCTAATTTCTTTATTACGCCTCACACAGAGTTCAGCTGTTAACCTTTACAGAATCTTTTCGACTCATCCAGCAAAATCATTTTTTTTTGTACCTCAAATCCCTTTAGTTATTCCACTAACATACTTTCCAACCATTTTTCAAATGTAACTAGATTGTTCACTGTGTGAACTTATTAGAGTTTACAACATTTTTCCTTACTGACTTCTATGCATTCCATGTCACATATTCTTTCCTTACTTCTTTATAAGGTTTCAGACACATTCCATGTTTCCTAGTTTGGTAACTTAAAAATTCTATCCATTTCAGTTCAATTCTTAAAACATACATGTGGTGAACCAGCCATCTGTACCCTGGTCTCCATTACTAACCAGATTTTGACCCAAATGAACTTAAGTAGGTTACAAAGCTCTCTCCTCTCTTGTCCTCTCTTCCTTAGGTCCCCCCACCCAACCACATATTCTAATATCTGGTCACAGAAATAAGAGAAAAAGATGAGCCCTCTTTATTTAACATAGGCATGGAATGGTCGTTACTTGCAAGGCTTTTCTGCTTTTCAAATACCATTGTCTTAACTGCTTTATTCTTCCTTAGCCAGACCTAATCTGATTTCTCAGGCCCAGATCTCTGCCCCTCTACTGAGTGACTGGAGTGGGGCACTAGAAGCTTCACCCGGGGCTTTCCAAGGGAAATGTGAATCTCTTTCTTGTGCTAAATGGTGAGGTAAGCGTGGAAAAGGTCTCCTTCCTCCTCTTCTGTCAAATTTCTCTTTCCTACTCTTCAGCATCCCCCAGTTCCTTCTGTATTTGTATAGGATGGGAGCATTTTGATCCAATCTACTACATGATCAATCTTACCCTTGCACCTGAAAGCATAATCTTCATAAAACATAAACCTTCCCATTCTTTTACTTTCGTATAGAATTTTAGTATTCATCTTTACTCACCAAACTACTAGATCTGACTCCAATTCAGTAAGTTAGTGCCTTGATTTCCTTTCTAGTATTGGGGATAGAGCCAAGAGCTTTGCACAGGTTGAGCAAGTGCTCTACCACTAAGCTATGTCCCCAACCACTGATAGTGTCTTTACAATTCTTGTTAGCTTTCTGGTTAATATAGAGGGAGACAGGGAAGACAAAGGAATGGAAAATGATGAAATAATTTAAAAAAGCAGAATCCATTCTTAGGATAACTTCTTCCTGATTTGCAAAACAATACTTTTCATCTACTGGTCTTCCCAGTTTAACCATTGATTTTTAATAATGGGGAATTTTTCTACTCGACAATTTCACTATAGGTCATAAATATTTATCCTTGCATCAGGGAATGAATGGTAAGTCATCTTCATAATTTTTCAGTTCTCAGAATTTACATGAACAGAAAGGAATCTATTGCAAAGAATTCGAAAACTCACAGAATTTCTAGGGTAGCCAGGAAAATAAGTTCAAGGCTACTTATCAGGAACAAAACAAAAGTAAACACAACTGCTTTCCTGGAATTGTTCTAATAAAAAGCCCTCTGCCAATCTGCAGTACTGACCACAAAAGAAATCTCTGATTACTCATTCCCAAAGCATGCCCATCTTCCCATACTAAAAAGTAAAACAGCAACTATAATAAACACAAAAGGACTGATCCTGCATTTCAACTATTTGTTACACAAACGAAGCATTCTCACAAGAGGACTATACCTCACTAGATACCACAAGCATCACTACGCAATACATTTTCTGTGCACAGTTTGGTCATAGTCTCAGTTTGATACCTTTATCTTATATGTTAAGCTACATTTAACCATTGTTTTATAATTCATATAAAATAATAAGAGATTGTGCTTGGAAAAATATGCCTATGACTAAGTATACACATAAATCAGTAAGGAATAAATTATTTAAAAAGAATAAAGCATGAGTCCTGTTATATCTTACATTTCTGGAATTGTTGATCAGACAACCGACACACGTTTTCCTCCCTTGCTCTATCAATATATCCAAAATATATTGCATTTGCAAGCCCTTTAATTGGCAAGAAAGCAAGATATCTGTGCAGTTCTTTTTGTACACAATTGATAAAATATGTAATCAATAGTCATCATTGACACTGAAAGCTTGTTTTTCCCTATTCTCTGTGTAGTAGTAAATAGATATCATTTCCTAATTAAATAAAGATATTTTCCCTTCTCATCTAGCCACTCAGTGTTTTTTTTTTTTAAAAAAAAGCAAACAATACCTACTTGATTGCTTCAACATCTTGTTCAATGACAAGAACATACCTTTTACTGGAGATACTGACTTAATGTCTTCTAATACTTCCAGACCCACATGATATAAAATCACAAGACTAGATAGCAAAAGAAAAACAAAAGAATGAGTGAAACAAAGTTTTAAAAAAAGCATATCATTCTTTCTTCTCCCTCCTGCTTTCCAGACCCCTCTATTCAGGCTCACAGTACCCTGTGTATTCTCTATGAATTTTTTCCACACTGTAGGAAAGACCCAACCCTTTGATGCATACCATTCTATCCAGTTTGTTACTGTGTCTTACGTGAAAACTTTGTTTTCTATAAATTAAGTGGTTACTTGGTGATATAACACATTTTTAAAGTTTGAATGAATCCCATGGGTTCTCAAATATTTCCTTACTTCTTCTGTGGTAAAATGGCTTATTTGGTTAGAAGCCCTGTTTTTCTTTCTTTGTTTTGGTTTTGGTGAGCAAGTACAAGAAAACCTCATACTAATTCTGGCAGAAATAGGAGGGAAAGAAAAATCCATATCTAGAATAAAAATCAATTCCAGTGAAGAAGAGTCACTGCCCTTTTGAAATGGAATAGTCTAAAATAACTGACCTTTTTCCATATTCCTGGCTGGCCTCACTAGTAGTGCTATTGCTATCTCAGGGGGTTTCTATGTGTTCCTGCTCTCAGAGGCTTGGGTACTCAGAAATAACAATATCAAGACTATCTTTGAGGCCAGGGAGATGGCTCAGTGGAATAAGCGCTTCCCTAGCAAGCGCAAGGGTCTGAGTTCAAT
>NDGM011253095.1:7986-18629 GCA_002564305.1 Octomys mimax | reverse complement strand
AAACTGTCCTATTAATCAATTGTGAAACTGTCTCATTGATATTTGTTTCTCAATAAAAAATATATATATAAAAAAGAAAGGAGTATATTTCTTTTACTTTTTCATTTTCCATTTTCTGTCTCTGTCTCTGTCTTTCTCTCTCTCTTTATCTCTCTGTCTCTCTCTCTCTCTAAACCAACAATACTTAAGGATATTATGTGTGTTTCTTGGAAACAACATATCCCTTGGGAATACAAAGCAATTTTCCTAGGTTTTATAGAACAGGAAAGTTAGTTATATAGGATTTTAATTGCTCAAAAACTGACCAGAGTCTTTCCTATCTTGGTAAAACCTCTTATGTAAACAACCAATCATATGAAAGGGGTAGAAAAGACCATTTAATGATCTGGCTAAGGAAAACCAGAAAGATGAATTCTGAACCTCTCTCAAAATTGTGCCATAAAAATATTGAATTTTTTTAAATTTTTGAGATCAGTGATGAAAATTAGCTATATTGATTATATTTTTCTGATCTCCTTTAATAATATACTAAATGAGCAATTGATTTTTTATAGTTGTATTTCCTATAATATGGATATAATTATTACATGCCTGTTGACTGACTTAAAGAGAAGCTCAAAGCAGATGTCAATATAATACCAGAAACCAGGATGAAATAATTTCAGTAATTACATTAACTCTAAGAGTTGAGATTACACTTGCTGCTTGAATTCCTATATCAGTTCTGCTATTTGATAACTTTTGATTATTTAACCTCTTTAGCATCTGTTTCCTGTTTGTAAAATAAAGATAAACTACTTTGTGAATTAAATTAGTAAAATACTGACAACAGTATAGGTAGTACAGGTACCTTGAAGGTGTTCAAGAAATGTCAGTAGAAATAGCAAATTAGTTCAAAATAGTAAAAATTTTGTAAGTGTAGTAAGCGTAGCATAGGTATTGACGTATGTTTGCTCTCATATGTGATTAATAACCACATGCTATGTCTTTACATTATATGGTGTTGAGATTTGAGCAAAGTCTATCATTGGAAAAATCCTGAACATGTTTTTTTACTAATTATTATTGTAACATTAGTAGTTTTTATAATTTAAAAGTAGTATTATACACACTACTCCTTTTCATTTTGCTTTTCACACTAACTTTACTGAACAGCTATTGTACATTTTATGTAGATATTTGAAGTGTAGTTCAGGGTTGTGTGTGTGTCGCGAGGGGGAACAGAGTGTCATTTTAGTTAGATTTCAATCAACCTACTTGCCACTTATGGAATATTGGGTAAAGCAATTGAAAGTGTTATCAGGATGGATTTTTTTTTTTTATCTTTTCCTATTTCCAAACCTTATCCAACAGCTCGTGTTTTAAACACAATTAGACATTAGTAAACATCTACAAGCAGATGACCTGTTGATCACTCCTTTATACCTGCTTGCCTTTTCACTTGCTCGGTAAGTATTCAAGTGTAAGTTCCCACAGGTTTTCTAGCTAAATAAATCACACTGCAATTCAATGTAATAATTCTTATATATCAGGAGTCTCTCCAAAAATAGGAAATCTTGATATTTCAAAACTGTTAAGACATGTGTCAAAAGTGATGATAGACTTTGAAGTTAAAAAAGTGCACATGACAGAAAAGTAGGAAATACACCATTGTTCATCAATTCTAAGAGTTATTTCTTTTACAGATGTCAATACAAAGTTAAGTGCTACAATAATAGTAGTGTAGATATTCTCATAATTACTACCCCTCAGCTGAATTGCTATAGAAAAAAAGGGAAAGAGGGAGGAAATAACAAGCATCCCTGCAATAAAGTCCTAACTGCTTACTTTTCTTCTAAAGAGGAAATAAGCAAGGCTTTCACTGCTTCACAACCAGGGACAATTTGTTATTTCCCACCAGAAATGATGCTGTCACATGAGGACTGTTGACTAGTGAATGTACACTTCACAATGCATTCTGATATAAAGTTCATGTATGAACTTTTGATAAACAAGCTAACACCTGTTGACTTATTTTATACCACAAGTGAAAAGGACATGGTTCTTTTCCTCAAAGATCTCCCAGTTTAACAGGAAAAATAGTACAGCCAAATGATTAAATCAGTCACCAAAGCTCTAACTGAGGCAAGCATAGGTAGTGGAGGGGCCAGGGAGTTGGCTTAGTAGAATAAACGCTTCCCTGGCAAATGCAAGGGCCTGAGTTCAATGCCTGGTTCCACTAAAAAAAAACAAACAAAAAAAAAACCCAAACCAAACAACAACCACCACCACCACCACCATAGGCAATGAAACCATAAGGGAAAGGTTTCTTTCTCATTTAAGAAGCAACATAATGATTGAGAGATAGCTTAGCAGTCTACGCACCTGCCTGTCAAGCTCAAGGTCCTGAGTTCAATCCCTGGTACCACATGGCATGCCAGCCCCAAAACCAGTTGTAGTGGTGCACACCTGTAATCCAGCCCTGGGGAGGCTGGGGCAGAAGGATCACTAAGGTCTGAACTCCACAGTGAGACCCTGTACCAAAAGAATAAAAATTCTTTATTAACACAAAATTGTACACATTAATAAAGTACCATGTAATGTTTCATTACACATATACATTGTGTCATGCTTAATTTAGGTTATGTACATGTATCTCCTTAAACATTTATCAATTATTTATGGTGAGACCTTTCAAATGCCCTCTAGCATGAAATTCTAGAAGCACTACTGTTTTCTAGAGTCATCCTACTGTTAAGTAGCACACCACAATTTCTTACTCTGACCTAACTGTAACTTGGTACCTACTGCTCAGCACTGACCATTCCTCTCATTCTTCTCTCAACTTACATGACATGAACAGATTTTTACATTCTATATATGAGTGAGCTATTGTCCTTTTGGCAATCAAGAAAATGATTGCCAGTTCCATCCCTGTTGGTGCAAATGGCATTTCTCTTTTATGGTTGAATAGTAGTCCATTCTGTATATGTTCCCCATTTTTACTATCCATTTATCAATTAATGGACACTTAAGTTGTTTCCATTTCTTGGCCATTATGAATAGTGCTGCAGTGAATGTGCAAGTGCAGATGTTTCTTTCACATGTTGATTTCATTACCTTTGTGTACACACATGCACAGACACTTGCTATGTTTATTTTTTTATATTAGCCATTCTTACTGGTATGAGGTGTTATGTTATGTGAGTTTCATTTACATTTCTCTGACGAATAGTAAGGGTGAACATTTTTTCATCTATTGAACATTTATATGTCATCTTTTGAGAAATATCTCTTTCTGTTTTTCCCGTTTTTAAAATGAGGTTATTTGAGTTTTTGTTGGTGAAGTTGTGGAGTTCTTTATGTATTTTTGATAACAGCCATTTTTCAGATAGTTAGCAAATATTTCTCACATTTTGTAAGTTATCTCTGTACTCTATCAATTGTTTCCTTTGCCACACAGAAGGTTTATAATTTGATGTGATCCCATGTGTCTATTTTTGCTTTCATTTCCTGTGTTTCTTGCATCTTGTCAAAAGAAATCCTTGCTCATTTCAATGTTCTGAGGTATTTCCCTTATGTTCTCACAAAGTACTTTTACAATATGATGGTTTCTATTTAAATATTTTATCTATCCTTAATTGAGGTGTGTGTCTGGTGAGAGATAGCTGGTCTAGTTTCATTCTTCTGCATGTGGATATGTGAATTTTCCCTGTGCCATTTAATGAAAAGGTTTTCTTTTCTCTGGCATATACTCATAGCATATTTGTCAAAAATCATTTAGCTATAGATATATGAGCTCACTGTTTTTAGATGACTTGATCTTGTATGTGGAAATGACAAAGATCTCACTAAAATACTATGAAGTAAATGAAATCAATAGTTTCATGATAAAGAATCAATATATAAGTCTAACAGCATTTTTATAGTCCAATAGAAAATTATCTGAAATAGATCAAAAAAGCAATGTGATTTAAACAAATAACAAAAAGTACATAAACAAGTAGATAAACAGCCTAAGAATGGATTTCACCAAATAAGACAAAGAAATAGAAGACACTAAAAGGCGGAAATACATTCTATTTTCATGGATTTGAAAGGTCAAGATTGTTAAAATGTTCATACTACCCAAAGAAATTTACAGATTTGCAATTCCTATCAAAACTCTAGTAACTTTCTCCACAGAACTAGAAAAAAAAAGTCCTAGGGCCAGCCAAATAGCTCAGCAGATTAAAGTGCCTGAAAACAGGTTCAGGGGCCAGGGATTCGATCCCCAGAACTGCTATGCCAGCCCCGCCCCCAGGGCATGCTAAAATGGCTATTGAGACTGGGCGTGGTGGCACAGGCCTGTAATCCCAGCTCTTTGGATGCTGTAAACAGGCGGAGCACTATGAGTCTGATGTCATAGTGAGACCTTGAACACCCTGTAGACCCTTCCCCCCCACCAAAAAAAAAAGTCCTAAAATTTATATGGAGCCAAAAAACAAATGAAGCATTACACTACCAACCTTCAAAAATACAGTAAAGATGTAGCAATCAAAACAGCATAGTAGGCTGGTGAGATAGCTCAGCAGTCTAAAGTGCCTGCTTAGGCAAGCTTAGGCAGGCACAGGGGACCATGGTTTGATACCTGGCACAACATGCAGTACCAGCCCTGCTTCAGGACAGGCTAATCCAGCCAATAAATAAATACATAAATACATAAATAAATAAATACACATCAGCATAGTATTGCCATAAGAACAGATACAGATACATAGATTGTGTACATAGACCAATGGAACAACATAGATGATCTAGAAATAAAGGAAAGATTTCTAATCACAACTGAGGAGAATTCCAACATTCATTAGTGAACATTAAAAAATAGGCAGAGTTCCAGTAAGGCATGTGTAGTACAGTACAAGTTGGCGATTACTGTGTCATGGCTAAACTGGAGCACATGAATGGAGATGAATCCAGAGAACTATTCAGGGAGGATCACTTAAAGTACAAAGTCTTATGAAAAACAACTTGAAACTTGTTGCAAATAGAAAAGAATACAAGGGAATTCAAAAGTGGTGAGTCCTGGTCACTTTGTGTGTGGGAAAAATCACATTGGTTAGTGTAAGGGAAGCAGAAGCTAATGAAGAACTGAGTTTTCTGCTCAGTGAATGGCTAGAAAACATTCATGTTTCTCTGCAGTTGTTACCAAGTTGGATTTAAAAAACAATGACACAAATGTGACATTGTCTCATTATATTCATTGTCAAATACCTAACTTCTTGTTTTTAGTTTCTTTTATATGTTAATGACATTCCAAATAAACACTATTATTTCCTATTTTGCCAGTTAAGGAAAAAAAATGTAACTGACTTGGTTCAGAAAGTATTGGTAAAACTGGCATTCAAACCCAGACTAATGGGGAAAATGCATTCGATAAAATTCAATGCCCATTCATGGTCATAAAATAAAATTTGCAATAAACTTGAATTAGAGATAAATTTCTTAATTTGGTAGAGTACTTCTACCAAGAACATATAGACAACATCTTATTTAATGACAACAAACTGGATGTTTTCTCCATGAGATCAGAAACAAAAGGAAGATATCATCTCTCCTGACTCATATTCAACATTGTAAGTACACCAAATCCTAACTAATATAGTAGGATTAGAAAATGAATTGATATATATTTTGAAAAGGGAAGAAAAAAGAACTAGTCTCCTGAAATAAAACATTTTTACCTTATAAATTAAATGATATTAATTGTAACTAACTTCAAATGCTGTCACACTGTTTGCAACATGTTTTCATGGATACTATTTGAGCCATGAAGTTATATGAGAAGAATGTTAAATTTTTTGTCCTTGAATGCAGTAGCTAATTTAATTCCCCACTGAATAATAAGAGCTATAATGAAGTAGGGATTACATAGTATTCCTTACTGTCATAAGATGCGTTGCTTCGGCATGTTATTAAATGTAGTTGGGTGTGGCAGTGCAGCCTATAATACCAGCACTCTAGAGGAAAGAGGATTGCTATAAATTCAAGGCCAGACTGGACACATAGTGAGTACAAGGCCAACCTGTACTACATAGTAATACCCTGTCTCAAAAACAAACAAACAAACAACAACAACAACTAAATGTGTACATGTTCCCTCATCTTTAAAAGGGGAGTGATGGAAAAAACAAGAAAAAAAATGAAAGAAAGAAAATGGAAATGCTTTGTAAATAAGGAGGGAAAGGGGCAGGGGAGATGGCCCAGTAGAATAAGTGCTTTCCTGGCAAGTGCAAGGGTCTGAGTTCAATCTCTGGTTCTGCAAAAAAATATATATAAATAAAAAAAAATTTTTAAAAAGGGAAAGGGGATGAAGAGAGGGGAGAGGGATGGCAAATAAAGAAACTAAAATATATTATGTACAGGTACAAATTCCTTATGATGAACATTAACATATGTATGTCTAAATTGTATCAATAACCTTGATTAAAAATAATAAAAGGGAGACAGTAGGATCCATTATATAAAAATTATTTTAAAATAATAAATGATACTTCTGTCCAGATGGCTCATGCATTAACTTTATAATAACAGATGAGTTACTTAACTTCTAGCCTTAGTTTTCTCAAATGTAAATGGAAGTAAAAATAGAGAATATATATTAGAATTTTTAGGATTAATCTGCAAAATATGCATCACACAGCCTGCTAAACAATAATCACTTAGTAAATACCAGAAGCCATTGATATTGTTTAACCTT
Source organism: Octomys mimax (assembly GCA_002564305.1). Classification (NCBI taxonomy): domain Eukaryota; kingdom Metazoa; phylum Chordata; class Mammalia; order Rodentia; family Octodontidae; genus Octomys; species Octomys mimax. Next base: position 11,908 of record NDGM011253095.1, on the reverse strand, counting down.
TGTTCATATTTCAAAAATAAAGCAGGTGACTGAATGAAGGGTATGTATTTGGGATTGATTCAAGAGAGAAAGCATGATATAACAAGTGTCTGGATTTACAGGATTGTGAATGCCACACTGGGAGAAAAAAGATGAAATGGTTAAAACTTTGAGGGAAAATGATTCAAAGATGGTTTCTATGTGCCAGGATATCCTTCATGAAGATAAAGCATCCTTGTCAGAAAACTCAAGGACAGCTTAGGACTACCATCATAGATTGTTACATGTAATTTTCATGACCATATTCCTCTTCTTTCTAAATTGCTGTTCAGGAAGGTGAGAGAGGGAGGAGGGAAGAAAGAAAAGAGTCCAGGTATTCTTGTGATCTAGGCCTCTGGGAGCCAATGCCAGCACCTGCTGTGGTTTGGGGAGTAGGACACAGCCCTGATTTAGCATTATTACTGCTGAAAGTCCTTGGAGCCTGGCCAGCCTGTATTCTTCCTGGGGTTCTTATTTTGCAATCTGTTTGCAAATAAAGGAACATTGCCAATTTGACTAAGGCATAGAATCCAGCAGGAATAATGATAGTAATAATTCTGCAGTGGCTGGGGACTGATGCATGAGGGAACCCAGAGGGGTTCTGTTGCTTTGAATAACAGCCCCTGGACCTAATAACCTTAGGGTGATGGGTGGGTCTTTGAGCTCATTCTTCTCATGGGCCAGCATCTATTCCTTGAATTAAATGAAAGTCTGTCTCTTCTCTTACAGAAATAAAACCCATTTATTTGATCAGAGCAGACTTATCTCTTTCCTAGGTCAAACTCTTTTGCCTGGCCAAGAAAAAGGTAGAGATTAATAGGATCCTGGAAAGGATTTACATAAGTGTGAGCTTTGCCAGCTCTGTGTTTTACTTCTCAGAGAAGGCTAGCTTAGGGTGCCAGGTTAGGCTGGCAAATTCATAAGCAGACGTTCCTGCCTACACAGCAGCCTCCTGGCCGGAAGTCGGGGGTGGATCCAGATGGGAATCATATGCCTGTGCCATGTGTGTTTGCATTGGAGGGGAAAAGATTCTCATGGCTGGCAATTTTCTTAGGGCTCTGTGCACAATTCACAGTATGAGGAGTGAGGAAGCTACTGGGGTGATTCTATACTCTGAATTTTAGGAAACTATAATAGCCACAAGATTTGGCTACTTGGATTGAAATTTGGTCTGTCGTCTCAGGGAATGCCTGACTAGGAACTGTGGGCCCTCAAAAAAAAATCCACTTTTTGTACCATAAAGTGGAAAAAATGTCCAATCCTATTGTTTGATACTTTTTCTAGTTATATTTTTCCCTCTTTTGTTCCAGAACACAAATTCAGTGAGCATTTAACTACTCTACTACATGCTAGACACCAAGTGCTACAGACAAAAGGAGTGATTATCTCCATCTTTCAGATAAAGGAGCTAAAATTGGTCACATAGCTAGTAAGAGACAGAATCAGAATTGTCTGTTTAACAGCCATCCATCCCATGCTTACCAGTTTTGTCTTTTGCAAATTCCCTGACATATTTTAAATCCTAGCCATACTGAACCACTCTTAACTTTTTGAGTACTCTTTCTAGCCTGTGTCTTTTGATTTTTTTCTACTGAAACTGCCTCCCTAGATGCTCACTTGTTCTCTCTCTCTCTCTTCTCTCTGTCTCTGTCTGTGTCTCTGTCTGTCTCTCTGTCTCTGTCTCCCTCTCTGTCTCTGTCTCTCTCTTTCTGTAATACATCATGCTCAACCTTCAACCTTCAGATCTCAGCACAGCTATAACTAACTTCAAGAAACTTATATTGGATATATATTAAGAACTTTATGAATGCTTTATTTATTTATTTATTTATTTATGGTACAAGGGATCAAACTCAGGACCTTGCATTTGCCAGGCAAGCATTTATTCCACTGAGCTATCTTCCCAGCCAAGGAATGCTTTAAAAAGGAATGAATAAAATGTTTCTTGCCCAAATATGTGGCAATGGAACAGAAAGTAGTTATCAGGAAAAAAATGATAAAGCAAGTAAGTGGGACTCGTAATTTGGAGAAAATGATTGAAAGAGATGAATTTCTTTGGATTTTATTGAATATCTTTGGCTTTAGACATAGGCAAGGGAGAAATTATTAAAATGTTGACTAGCCAGGGTACTTTCAGTTAGATATTGGATCTTTAATACCTAAGATCAAATCCAATGTGGGATCTAACAACCACTTGATTGCTAGGGCCTATCATTTCCAGCAAAAGCACCATTTTTTCTTCAGTTTTCACTGTATTTGTGATATTGACTGAGGTTGTTGCTGACAGTGTTGACATAAAGAAAAGTCTGCCTTCATAAAGTTCATCTCCAGAGGACTTACTCCTTTACCTTTTTGCAGCTAGGTCCACACTTTTCCACTTTGATAAGCCCAGAAAACTCAATTCAATTTCTCTGAGATTTTTATCCTCCTATCTGCCTACTACAGGCCACTCACAGGGCCATGACCTTTTCATAGAAAAGTTGTTATGTAAGAATATTTTAAAATCTCAGGGATTCACAGATTGTCAGTACTGTTAGATACCTTAGGATCATTTTGACATACTCATAACAATAGGAATGATATAACACAGAAAACATAGTGATTAAGTAACCAGGTTCTTCTGATGTTTCATCTGGAAATTTTTCTCTGATTCTACAACCACTAAATTTGAGGAGTAGATGCATAGAGATGAAGAGGACCTGATCAAGTGTGTATTTGTCTTTGAGGTTAGAAATAACACTAAATTTAGAGTTAGGCAGTCTCAAGTTAAAATTATTAGTTGACAAATATTTTACTTCAATAATGTACAACAACTCTGGTGCCTTCTACCAATTTAGAGTTTTCACTCTTTAGACAAAGATATATTGTCAGAGAAATTTATATTGAGTGACATCTGGCTTTGTTTACATCACTTCATATGTCACTATTGTAGGGGTTTGAACATAGTTAATTTAAGCAAGCTGTAGAATTATCAAGTGTGTCTCTAAGATTTCCTTGAATGAGATCTTCAACAAAAACAGAAAGAAGGCAAAAGTTGTGAGGCTCATCAGCTAGGTAAAGTTCCACACTCAACATTTTCCACTGGAGGGTCACAGAAGCTAGTCTTATGTACTTGAATAGTAATGATTTTTAGGCAGTAGAAGTACATAAGAAGTACTAGCCCACGAATTAGGAAGTGTAGGCTATATTTCTGTCTTATTACTGACCAGAGTTATCTTAGATCATTTAAATTTACTCTCTACTTTGATTCTAGGTGCCTCCTCTACATGTTAATACACATTTATAAATGTTTTTGTAGTTTCAGTTTTTCTGTATGAAATGTTTCACATTACCCCAAATCCCTAACTTTCACCTGTATATCTTATCTCTACTTAAAGTCTTGGGTCAGGCAGAACCTTCCTTAGAAAAACATCTACAACCTGCCAGATTGAGATGATCCTTTCTTGTATGATCACACAGACGGCACTGCTTTACTCAGCGATGTCTTGGTGACATTGCATCATAGAAACTATTCAAATTTATACCTTACGTAATCAATTTTAAGATGATTGTGAATGTGAGTAAAGATGTTTTATTATGTTCTCAGTACTTATACACTATTGTATATAAAGTAAGACTGTAGTAGAAACTGAATTAAGAGTAGGTTTTAGGTAGTTGAAAAGGAGAAATCCAAGGAGATCTAAGTGGTAAAATGAAAGCCATGGCAGCAAGAATAAAAGAGGATCAGATATTTCTCATTTAATTTTTGTGTTGATTCATTCAATAGTTTATTGATTCATTCACTTATTTAGTAAACATTACAACAGGAGCCCTATGAATGACAAGTTACAAAGAAGAAAAATATGGCTTGTCTTTGAGAACTTTCTTTCTCTTTCTTTCTTTTTTTCTTTCTCTCTCTCTCTCT
>NDGM011253093.1:0-23738 GCA_002564305.1 Octomys mimax | reverse complement strand
TGCCCGAGGTGACCCGCTCGAAGAAACACTCCTCGGCATGCGCATCGATGCTAACGAAGTAGCGCGAGGCCGTGGCCAAGAGAGCGGCCAAGAGCACCAGCAGTTCATCAAGCGTCACCATGGTGGGGCTGGGGCCAAAGCCAGGACCCGGACTGCGGCCTCCTGAGTCGCCGCCACCACTACCTCGTCGGCGGCGCCACCTCAGCTCCCTCTAAACCTTATTGATAAGAATTTTGGTATCAAAATAATGAGAGACTAGCAAACTCTTTAAAGCAATCACTGTTGTTACTGGTGTTGATAATGGCACCATATTCCACAGTATTATTTTGATCTAAGAGTTACTCAGATTATTGCCTTTGGATTACTAATAGATAATGTGGCTTAGCAGAATTTAAAAAAATTAAGAGTATAAAATTTTTAAAAGCTAGAAATGATAGACAATTTTACCAAACAAGAAGATAGGAATTCAATGATTGTTATATTGCATATTGTTTTCTTCAAATTAGTTTTTCAGATTACAAAATATAAGTATGCAAAATAATGTCCTGCTAGGCAACAGTAAGCTGAAACTTTCAAAATTCTAATCTCTGTTTTATATACTAAATTTATTAAGGATGCAAAGATGGTCACTGTCACCACTCCTGTTCAACATAGTACTTAAAACATTAGAGAGAGCCATTAGGCAAGAGAGAGCAATAAAAGGAATAATGATTGAAAAGGGAGAAATAAAATTATCATTATTTGCAGATGTTATGACACTTTACATAGCAGACCTCAAAAATTCCACCAAGATGGGCTGACAAGATAGCTCAGCAGACTAAAGCTCAGGCTAAACGAAGTAGGTAGAAATCTTGAAGACATAGAGATAGACAGAATTCATGAACAAAACCCAAACTGTATGAGTAATACTTCAAATAATCAACAACAGGCAACTCATCTTATTAAAAAGTTTTATACATCAAAAGAAATTAAAAACAGTGTAAAAAACAATTACAGCCAACTGACCCTCAGATAAAACAATTATATCTAGAACATATAAAAAATTTAAAAAATTTCAGGCCCCCAAAATTCAAAAACCTATCCAAAAAATAGCATTATAGGTGAATACACACTTCTCAGAGGAAGAAATACAAATGTACAAGTATATGAAAAAAGATTCAACTTCTTTAGTTATTTGAGAAATGCAACTTAAAATAACACTGGGATTCCATCTCCCCTAGAAAGAATGACTAACATGAAGAAATCAACCAATAACAAATGCTGGAGGAGGTGTGGGGGAAAAGGAACCATTTTCCACTGTTGGATGGAGTGTAGACTGATATAACTACTATGAAAATGAGTGTGGAGATTCCTTAAAATCTAGATTGGAGGTCCCATTCAATCCACCTGTTTCACTCCTTTGTATTTGTCCAGAACAACTGAAAACATCACACCATAGTGATGTGTGTGCACCCATGTTTATAGCAGTGCATTTTGTCATTGTTAAATTTTGGAAACAATCCAAATGCCTATCAACTGAGGAGTGGATACAAAAGATATAGTATTTTTGCACAATGGGGTATTACTCAGGTATTTTTTAAAAAAAATAAAATTGAGGTTTTATAGGTAAATGAACGCAACTAGAGACAATACTAGTAAGTGAAATAAATTAGATCCATATATACAAACATTGTGTTGTTTAAAGTAAATAAAATCTGAAAGGTATGGTAGGCACTATGAAAGGGAAAGAATCTTTTAGAAGGGAAGGAAAAACTGGGATGAGAAAAAGAACAGGAGTAGAGGGATGAAACTGGGAGAAATGTGTGCATATGGATGTATGCAGGGTGCCATGGATAATTCCATTGTTAATTTCTGCAGGCCTATAGAAGGGAGCATTCATTAGTTAAATTTTTTTTGGTTGTTATTTTGTGCTTTTAAAATTCTCATAAATTTTTTCTTTCCAATTTTGCATGCTTATATCTGGTAATATGAACAACTAATTTGAAGACAACATTATGCAATACAGCGATTGTTGAATTCCTATTGATCTGTTTGGTGAAGTTCTGTATAATTTTTAATGTCTTCCCTATTTTGTATTTTGTTTATTAATAATAATTATAAAGTAATAATAGCAAAAATGATAATAATCATAATAAATACATAGTGCACTTCTGTTTATATTGTGCCACATTTGTAATAACCAACATATGAAACCAACATGTGTTCATCAGTTTAGATGAGTGGAAAAAGAAATATGTTACAGTCACATAATCTCGTACTTTCAGTCGCAAAAAGATAAAATTCTGTCATTTTGAACAACTTATGTGAAGCTAGAAAACTTTATAGTATGTAAAATAAACCAGGCTCACACAAACAAAACTCCACTATACAATCTCACTAATATGTAGAATCTAAAGAAACTAATCTCATAAAACTAGATACTCAGACCTGTTATAAGAGATTGAGAAAGATGTCAAAAAAAGTAGATAGAATATTAGTCAATACAAGTTACATTTACATGGAAACACTTAGTTGTGTTTCTTTATTGCTCAGTAGGGTGAGCCTGTCTAACAATATCAAGTTGAATATTTCAAAATAAATAGACTTTGAATATTCTCACCATTAGGAAATGCTAAGTGTATGAGATGATTCTTATGGTAAATATCATACTTTGCTGAGTATAAACACTGATAATATATAAGTGCATCAAAACAATATCCCAAATTTGTACAAATATCATGTGCTTATTATAAAGACTTGTGCCTTCTGAAAATAGTTATAAATTTATTTTGTCTTAGCAACCAGGATGTTTCCTTTCTTTCAAAAAACAGTACAAAATTAGAAATGATACCCAATTTTGCTAAACAAAATGATAGGAATTCAACAATTGTTGTTATATTACATATAGTTGTTTTCAAATGCATTGTTCAGAGTTCTAGATATAAGCATTCATTCAAACTTGGTTAAAAATTAACAACAAAATAGAAAAAAATAAACATTAACTGTTCCTTTCAATAGAATAGTAGAAATTACTAATATGAATATCCAAGCTATCCTGTGTAGATACTTATATTTTTCCCCTACTGCTTTTCTTTCTCAATTGTCCTGGAAAAACATCCAATATAATATTGAAAAGAAGTTGCATCTTAACAGTTTCTCTTTGACTAAAAAAGTCTTGTAGTAGTACTGTATAAACATGATATTTTGCTTATAAATCATTTTTGTCCAATTTTTCACTCTTTTGGGAAAAATATTTTTTATCTTTTATTTATATCCCCTACATACACACTGTGTTATTAGGTGCCATTCGAAAGCTTATGTGAAGTAATATTAGTGTTTTGTACTATTGCAGTTTATAGATTACATTTCATGTACGTAACAGATAAAAACTAGTGTTTTCCTTTGAATAATCCAGTTAGTTCACTCTTTGACAATTTTTATATCATTAAACTATGTATATAGTTTCTACCTATATCTATGTCTGTATCTGTAACTGTATCGATATCTACCTCTGTCTATATCAATATATCCATATCAATATCAATCTATATCAATATATACATATAATAAGTGTGCCTATTGATATTTATTGTAAAATATTAATGAGATTGTGAATAAGAATATGAAAAAAGTAACAATAAACCCTTTTGAAAGAATGCAAATTGACACATAAAAATGCTGAGTTTTTCATTTTGAACATCAACACTACCATCTAAATGGTCACATGGTTGAAACTCATTTTTTTTTCTTGATTTACATGTTCATTCTTGGGCTACCTGAAGTAATTTTATCAAGTAGTGCTCCCCCTAAACCTGGAGATCAGCTCTTATTTGTGAAAGCAAAGCTTTTTTAGATAGAACTTTAACTACAAAGACCCAGCACAATCCTTTCATTTAATTTGACCATGTACTCAGTAGCTAAGAAATTATAAAAACATCTCAATATATAAAAACATATGATTTTCATTAAAAACTATATTTCAGAAAGGTAATAAATAGGCCATTGACTTATCAGTAAGTTATAATAACATAACAATGCAAAGGAAAGGAAGCAAAGAATCAAAATTTTTTATTGCCAGCAAAAGAAAATTTCAGTTACTGATGTTTATTACAATTTATAATAATTTTAGCAGCACAAATTGAAATGCTGAAAATTTATATAGCTATGTTTCATAAATTTTATATCTTCTGGGATAACACACTAAGAAACAAGAAATTCTGGAAAGATTTCCAACTGCATTTACTATTTCACCTTACATAACAGAACATCTACAATTTCCCAAATGAGATGATAAAAATTAAAAGCAATCACACAGGCACATGTGTTCTAAAATGACACCTTTGTTTTATTTACTTATTTCTTTTCTTTTTTGGCAAGGTGGATATTCTAACTAGTTCATTTTGAAACAAGGTAAAATTCTGAAGATGATCAGAGACTTGAAGGAGCTTAGCTAGAGAATGCAGTTCAGAGAAATGTTGGCTCAGAAGCAACACAACACATCTTGAGTTTTAATTTTGGAGTAGGATTTAGAGTCAGATCATAGCGCTTTTGCAAAAATCACCCACTGAGCAAATACTCCTCTTGTGCACCACAATCACCACCATCCGACAAAGTGGGGAAGGCACTACTTTTTTTTAGATTATTGAACTTTCATATTTTCACACCTCCTTCTCAAGCAGCTGGAGCGGCTTGCAGTCTCAGGAGTAGGTTGGTTTCATTGCTGCTTCTTTGAAGATTTGGGTTTTCATGTTTTTGCATTTGTCACTAAAAGAGACTACTCATACTAAGATTTCATATGTTTTACACCTTTTTTATATTGATATTTTAATTACTATTTTATAATTAAAAACTATCTTCCATTGGAAATAAGAATGACTAAACCATAGAAAACACAAGTATATGCACAGAAAATTTTACATAGATTATATTTTGAGGACATTATTAATACATGTTTTTAAAAATCAGAAGTAATGGATTATAATTCTAGAAATACTATACAATGTAATTACTTTCTTTAAAAATGTAAACATCACATTTAATATATCATTTTTATATAGACATATATATTTATAAATGCTTATATACACACATCAATTACAGTCACACATATCATTAATGGTTTCAACTTTGACAGGTAACATGAATACATTAAAATTATATTATACTTCACATATAAAGACATGCATATGCATGTGTAAATGCATATATAATATATGAATGTCTAATTATTTTTGTATATACATCAAAATTTAGCTTTCTATTGCATAGTATCTACTTGAATAGGAGATATTAATTTGTTACATAAGTTTCTATCCCACACTGCGACTAGTATACCTCTATACACACAAATGGAGACATAATTAACACTGTATCAGATAAAGTAATGCTACTTCTTTTGTATCATAGTTTATTTAACCTGAAATATATAAATATGTGTCAACAGTAAGACTGAAAAGGGTGGGCCGGTGAGATAGCCCAGTGGACTAACTGCCTCCTTAGGCGGGGCTGGAACTAGGGTTCTATCTGTGGTATTGCATGCCACACCAGCACACTGAGCTTGCCGTTGAGTCTGTGCATGGTGGCACATGCCTGTAATTCCAGCACTGAGGAGGCTGAAAGCAGGAGGATCACCACAAGGCCCAGCTGTGTAGTGAAACCCAATATCAAATATATAAATGAAAACAAAAACAAAAACTTCCTGGTAGAGTGATATTAATATATATATATATATATATATATATATATATATATATATATATATCGAGAGAGAGAGAGAGAGAATTTTTTTAACGTATTTGGTACAGGGACCCACTGCACAGCTCCGACTCATAGTGATCCTCCTGTTTTCAACCTTCCCAGCACTGGGATTACAGGCATGTGCCACCATGGCTGGTCTCAGTAGCCTGCTTAGCACCCTGAAGCAGGGCTGAAATGGTGTGTAGTGCCAGGGATTAAACCCTAGTACCTGAGTTTGTCTAAACAAGCACTGAGATACCAACTTAATGATATATTGAAATTAGACTAATCTATCTTATTAGATTAAAATTTATTCTGTAAATACATTGTGATATTTCACACAAACTGCATATTTTTTTCACAGAGTTTGTATCAATTACATTGCACACAAATTCCTTCTAGTACTGGTGTGTATTGAAATCATCCTGCAAAGGTGAAATGAAGTCCTGCCACTCAAAAGCCAGATCCAGTTTCAAAACTGATGGCACCACACAGGCACTAAGAAGGCACAGACAGTGTTATTACTTCCATGCAGGGTTTCTTGGAAGGGCAAGGCAGCCTGTCAGGAGGGGCTGTGACAGCATGAAGGACAACTGGCTTTGGCCTTTATGTTTAGAGAGCAGAATCAACCTGGGCACCCTATGTGGCTTGATAGAAGCTGCTACGGTTTAATTTCCCACTTCTGTTAAAACAGAGAGCACCTGGACTCTCTTGTTACTCTACTAAGATGTGGGGCAGAGAGAAGGGGTGGATGACAATGCTTGTAGCCTTTTCTCAGACATCAAAAATAGAATCAGACTCTATCACAAAATGAGGAAATAAACTATCTGCAAATAAATTATTATTTGCTAAAAACAGAAACTCATTTTTATATAGCTATACCAAAGTATTCTTCAAAATGGATTTTGATTCAAAATATGCAAGTTTCCTCTTCATAATGAGTAATATGGTATAATTTATGGATTGCATGCATCATATTTTAAGCAAATATGCTTGAAGAACACTGTCTATCACTAGAAGGTTCTGTTTTTAACATAGACAGTATGTGTGTGCTTGCTGCCAGTCTGTTCTGCATCTTCCTTTTTCTTATAATTCTCTGAGTTTTGTCTCTCAGAAATAAAATTTCATTATTTCAATTTCTTCTAAAGTATCACCATCACATTTTCACTGTAATCTGTATGGTTTTCTTGCAAAGCCCTAGGTAACGCTACGAATATTTTTTTTCTTCAAACTAAAATGGTTTTTCCTGTCTTTTCATGTCTTTGACAGACCTCCTAATAGGATAAAAAATTGCTTTACCTGATGGATATTTTCAGTGATGCTTCTGCTTTTTCAAGATGTGCCAAACATTTCTTCTAAGCAGAACAACAAAAAGAAGCAACAAAAAAAAAAATGTAATGCAGAATTATCTTAGTGGCTTTTCTTTATGACTTTAGTTTCCAAATTGCAGCCACTTATGATCTCTTCTCCCCTTAATTAAGCTGCAGAAATTTAAGCCCTTGTCTTACATTTGTCAACATTGTCTTAATTTTTAGAGATATATTTAAGACTGCATTGATTCATTATATCTTATCAGGTTAAGGAATAAGTGTGATATGTGAAATATGTCAAAGACACTGAAAGATTGTATCGCACTCACTTTTTGTGTACTATTTCTGAGATATTTCATTCACAATTTGCACATCAATATATATTTCAGGAAAAATAATACCTTTTAATTCTGTATTTTAAAAAATGATTCAAAATCCAACTCTTCAATTAGTTTGAGGGCTTTAATTCCAATAAATTTTAAATTAGGACTCAATAAATGATATTTTGGTTTTTTTTTTCCTCAGAGGAAAATGAAAGACTAAAAAGGGAAGTAACTAAAAAGCACAATGAACACTGTAAACAGAAAGACTCTAGGACAAGGTTATACTTAAATGCTTAGGGAAAGATATAAGAAGCAGAGTCTTAAATTTACGTGTCAAATGTCATCTTTTGCTAGATTGCACTTGAAGATGCGTGTCATGATTGATCATCTTTTGAAACTAAATTAGGGGGAGGGCATTGGCTCAAATGAAGAAGAGGATGGGACCTTCCAAATGGTGCATTACATCAGTCTCCTGCTGATTCTTATTCCATTATCAGAACCACAGAGAGGGAACAGTTAGCATCATACATGAACTGAAAGTTCGCATTCACCCTCATTTCTCTCCAATTCCTTAAGAGAAAAACTGACAAATAGAATTACGAAATGAACCTGATGTTATCAGAGACCTAAATATTATTCTAACTTGATAGAATAGTTTTAGAGGCATATTGATTATGTGAAAAAATTGAATAGAAATATAGTTGTTCTTTTTTAATTCTTCCTCTTTTTCCTTTTCCACTAACACAGCAATACTTTAAGTGGGAATGTTTGTTATGGAATTTAGATTTTAAAATCAATATGTTTTCTGGTTGAAAAGAGATAATTAGGGCCGGGGAGATAGCTCAGTAGAGTAAGAGGCTGCTTGGCAAGCTCAAGGTCCTGAGTTCAATCTCCCGTAACACACATACACACACACACACACACACACACACACACACAAAGCAACTTTTATTATGTACCAACTTTTACTCCATAAACATGCTTCCTCTTCTTTAATTTCTCTTTTTTGATGTATTTTCCAAGGAGATTTTTATGCCTTTTTTTTTTTTATTTTAGGGAAGGGTCTACAGGGTGTTCAGAGTCTCACTACTAAATTGGATTTGTAGTGATCCGCCTGTTTTTAGCCTCCTAAGAGCTGGGATTACAAGCACACACCACCACACCCAGTCTCAATTGTCATTTCAGCTCATCCCAGGGGTTGGGCCAGCACAGCAGGCCTGGGGATCAAACCCCTGACCCCTGCACCTGCTTGTAGGCACTTTAATCTGGCCTTCCAAGGAGATTTTTATGTTCACCTGTAAGAGCTAGCCTATGGTATATACTGATTGGTCAGAAATTCATGAATATTGTAATATTAAACTATTTTAATAAGATTTTGATGTCAATAAGTTTTTAGTGTTTTTAATGAGATGTCAAAAATGAGAATTACTCAATTTTTCTCACCTGATCTCAACATCAGACACAAAAATGAACAAAAACAAATGTATTTAAAGATGAGCAAATCACAGGATAGATACAAAAATAGATAAACTGTAAATTCCAGAAAAAATAAAGATGAGAATGACTCAGCAGAAAGTCTGTTGAGATCACAGCATTTCAGCTGAATCATCTAACTATTGTTGAGAGGACAAAAAGAAGAATGAAAAGTAGAAGTCTTCTGGTGCATTGCCAGCTGGTGGTCAGCTTGCTATGACCAACTGAACTGAACTAGAATGGTGACGGGCATGGGAGGGAAGCCCACCTGAGGACTGTTGCTAGCAGCATAAGAGGCAGAACTGGAGAAGAGCTGGATTACGCTCTAATGGAAACTGTTTGGAGAAGCTGCTGCAGCTGTAGGAAGTTGTAGGTTCTCTTGCATTATTATGCTGGAAGACCTTATCATGCTGACTTTCCTGATGAACTTGGCTATTCTTGGCAGTGGAGGAGTTTAGGACAACTTTTGTCTCTGGAGATGGCTACGGTTCACGTTTGGAGAGCTGTGGTCCTCACCATGAGCATCGCTTCCTGGCTCTGGAAGGGAAGATGGTGCACTGCTCAGTTGCCCTGGAGAAGCTTGTCACATCAGATTTCCTGATGGGAACTCAGCTTTCCTCATCACTGGAGGAGATTAGGACCTCATTACTGATGAGGATGGCTGCAGTACTTTTGGTGGTAGCTCTGGTTCTTATCCTGAGTATTGTTTCCTGACTCCAGTACAGATCTCGCAGCCTGCTAGCACAGATCCCTCTTCCTGCTGGCATAGACTTTCTAGCTGCCACCACTGACCTTGGGGTCTTCCCAGTGCAGATCTATCAAGTGGGCCTGCATGAGACGTTGTCATAGGCTCATTGGCCTACAGCTGGACTTGTGGGAGGCATTGTTATGAGCTCTACATCTTCAACGGATTCATGCAAGTCATTATGATCCAGGCCCACAGTTAGAGTCTTTGGTTTTTAGTGTATGGGTAGATTTCCTATACTCTGTCTGAGACTCTTTGGGTGATTTATTATAGAATAATGCTATAATATGTGCCCCGTATTATATTGTTCCCCTTTTAAAATTTTCAAACCATGATAAGTGTGATAATAAAAAACTTTTTGCAATATAGGGAAGTTTAGTAGAACTTTGTATATTATATTTACAAGTAAGTTATTATTACTGGAGAAAAAAGTGATTAAAAAGGATAGAATTAAACTGGGCATGGTGGCACATGCCTGTTATCTGAGTTCTTGGGAGGCTGAAGACAGGAGGATCACTATGAGTCCAATCTATGTAGTAAGACCCTGTAGACCCTGTAGATCCTGTACTAAATACTTTTTTTTGAATGATATAATTAAATAGCTATGGAATTGTGTTCGTAAAATTTTTATGATTATAACAACTATCTGAAATAATCAACTTATAGATAGAAAAGGGTTACTTTAGGTTACAGTTTTAGAAGTTTTAGGTGATGACTGATAGTTTGAATGACTGGTTCTTTTGGGCCTATGTCAAGGTAGCATATCATGGTAAAATCAAAACATTTTAATGCATACTGTGCAAAAAAGGAGTAATGCTCTGTTCTAAATTAGCAAGGACAACATTGTCTTAATTTTTGAAGGTATGTTTAAGACTACATTGATTCATTATATCTTATCAGGTTAAGGAAAACTAAATCATGAAAAATCCATCAGAATATGATGAGAATATTAGTAGTGTAGTTGAATGAAACAAATCTAGTAAGTAAATGATTATGACAAGTGATCACTGAGAATATGTAATGGTAAAAGTGAATGTTGAGGTGTGAGAATGAATTTTATTTCCAAATGCAAATATTTATGTATACAAAACAATTGTTTAAAAAGATTTTTTCTAAATTTTCATTTTTGTTATGAATGTTATAAAACAATTTTTTTCTGTTAACTAGCCATTTATTAATTTTTTCTTATATTTTTCTGTACTTTTTTCTTTGAAGATATTATCTCCATAAATTTATCTAAAATGAAATAAATCAGACAGCCAAATCAGGAAAAAAAAATAGGTTTCCAGTAAAGATATTCTATGGAAGAAAAGGAGCAGCATAAAGGATGCTCCTTTTAATTAAATGTCTAGGGTGTCTGTAATCTGTCTAGAATGGAAAAATCTAGAGTACATGGATAGAGAACAAGATTAATTGGACTGGAAGCACAAAACTTTACAACATTAAAATTAGGAGAAGGGCAGAGAGATAGCTCAAAAATCTAAGTGTCTGATGGGCAAACACAAGGACCTAAGTTGGATCTCCAGTACTGCATGCCATGCTGGCCCCTCGCCTAGTTGGACACTGAGTCCAGGCATGGTGGTGCACACCTGTAATGCCAGGGCTGGGGAGGCTGAGACAAGAAGATCACTACTAGTCCAAGCTGCATAGCAAGACCCTGAATCAAATAAATAAATAAATAAATAGATTTTAAAAATTTAGGAGAAATTCTAGATATTAATCAATAATTGTGAGAAATATAATGAGTTATGAAATAAACAATTTGCCTAAGAAAATTATTAGGTGGTAAGCAAAGTGAATTGGAAATTGAAAAATTATAGATAGTGAATAAAATTTTAAAAATACTATAGTAGTGATTCAAATTCAAGGTTATTAATAGAGTGATGTACTAAGCTAATTAATGTCCACTCAAAATTTATTCTTATTCTAACCCTGGAATCTTTGAACAGTAACACATATGTTTAAACAATGATATTAAGGATTGGAAGATCCTCAGATTATCCTACATTACTTATAGCAGCACCAAATGCTACTATACCCATCACTATAAGAGGGAAGTAGAGATTTGGCATATACAGAGGAGACAGCTATGTGAGCAAATATGAAAATATTAAGAGTTGTGGTCACAAGCCAAGAAATGAGAATGGAGGCTGAGATACCAGATCTTCCTTAAGCACTTCAGGGAGACCATGGATCTGTCAACATTTTCATTAATGTTAGAAAGATTCATTTCTCTTTTAGTATCTACAATTGTGAGAAAAAATATTTCATGTTTAATTCGCAATGTGCATAGACATTTCTTAGTAATGGTAAGAAATTAAGACAAGATCTATTTTTTGTTTATTCAGAAAATATTCACAAAATGTTATTCATGACATTAATATGTTATTAAAACCTGTGAAGGATAACACAAAATTACATCAGATATTGCTAAATCTCACTGCACAAACTATTTTTGAAAATTCTGATGGAATTTTTCAATTTTCTAATCATTGTTTTCTTCTATTGTAAAGCAGAAATACTGATTATAAAATATATATTTTAATTATAGGTATTATAGCTCAAATGATAATATAACTGTTGTCTTATTTTATATCTATTTCCACTTCTAGATTTATAATTTTTTAGGTATAAAACTTTGCCTTATTTGTGTCTTTTCCATGTGCATACCACTTATGTTCAAAAGAATAAACAGGACTAAAATAATATGTTTATAAGAAAAATAGTAAAATATATGTATTTCAGAATGTTGTTACTAATTAATATAGTAATTATATATTAATTAATAGGATATAGTTAGTTTAATTCTTCCCATTTGTATTTCCTTAAAAATGCCATTTGCTAATGATGAGTAACTACATAGTATATTCTTAGAAAATATAAAATTAAATCCTTGAAATTCACATAATTTTGTAAGTGTTGAAGGATTAGTACAATATCCAAGTAAGAAAGATAGCACAACATCTTAAATAGAACATTCATCATGGTAGCTATATAAGAAGTTTTCATATAAATATATAATATTACATTGAAGACAATCCTGGGCTAGTAAAAATCGTACTGTGCATTACATGGACTACTAGGCAATATATGAAATAGAGATAAAAATCAGATTACACATGTGGAATAGTATAACATACATGGGACTCTGTGAAATACTTAAAAGTCATATATTAGATGAAAAAAAATAATAAAATTACGTGTTACATGGCAATAATAGCAAGGTTATGATATATTAAATAGAATAGTATAAAATATGTGAAAACATATAAAGAGTAGTAAAACCACATTACGTATTAAAAATGGGAGGTGGCAGCTGCAGTAACTAGTTTCAACTTCAATACCACAATGTTTCCCTTGGCCAAAAATGCATTAGGTTGTTTTCCAGTGTGAAGCATTCAACAAATGGTAACAAGGCAGAGCCACCAGAAATGCACACCTGATTTCCATGACAAATATGGTAATGCTATATTAGTTGGTGGAGTCACATTCTGTATTGCTACATGGACCTAATAGCAACACAAATTGGAATAGAATGGAACCTTTCCCCTGTTGGAAGAGTCACCCCCAAGGAATGGAGAGATCAGTAATCATTCCAGCTGATATGATACAGCTAAATTATTTCTAAATGAAATCATAATTGATGCCAAGTAAAAGTGCCGTATATCCATTAAAATATAGCCTACTGAAGAGATAAAGTACAATTGAAACCTCCAAAAAATACATTAAATATTTAAATATTAAATTTTTACATATTACCTGGAAGAAGTACAAGAATACAACAATCATGTTTTCTTTAGTGTTGTTTCATGTATTTTACTACATGTATAATTGAATAATTTAGTTTTTGAAAATTACCATATGCTTAAAACATTAAGGTCAGTTCGATATTTATTCTGTAAAGAGACCATGCCTGAATTCCAGTTTTTTATACTTTTCTGTACCTGATCTTGATAAATTTATACTACAGTTACATTTCTAGTTGCAAAATACTTTGTCCATATTATAGTCAGTGTTCTTTTCACATCAAAAATTCCTGATGTCCTTTAAAATATATTCTAAATACATAATATTATTTGTTTCTGTTAGCTTAAATCCTATACATTCCCTTTGTTATATTGGACTTGCTTACTGAGGTTATTTAATTTTACACTTTCAGATAATGTTCTGAATATTATCTTTTCTTTTGCTAAAATCTATTGACATGATAATGTAAACAGTGGTATTTTTTCATCTGGTAAAATGTTGTTAAGATAGAATGTAATGTTTCAAGCAATTTTATAGAAAACAACCAGTATCTATCAGATGTAAAAGGTGACAAAACAGCAATCTTTTAATCAATTCAGATATTTACTTGAAAATTACTTTCATAACTACTGTATGTCTACTTTACTCCCATGTCCACTTTTCTCATGTATTATAAAATGTATTCTTGCTTTCAAGAAGTCTTACCTAGGCAGGATGATCGTTACCTAGGGTTGGAGACCAGCCTGGGTGACAAAGTGAGTTCAAGTTCAGCCTGAACTGCATTTCTCTGTGAATCAATTTTAATTTGCCACTTATGTACTCCCTAGAAATAGACACGTGCAATCCTGAGCCAATGGTTGAGCCAAATTAACATTGCTACAGGTTGAACAGATCAGCCCTAGAAGAAACAGCGGTCCTCTAACATTTCTTCTGTGGCTAATTTTTCTTTTCTGCACTAAAGGGTTTTACAACATCTGTCATCACATTTTCCCAATGCAAGTCATCATTTCTGATCAGTTACACATTTTTTTCACAGTACATTATTGAAAACATTCTATCTGTTAAAGATTAGTATCTCATTTTCAACATCTTCAAGGAAAAGTCTTTCCTTCTCTAGTTAAGATCTAATCTAGGGGCGGGCCAAATAGCTCTGCAGATTAAAGGTCCTGCAGCAGGTGCAGGAGCCAGGGGTTCCATCCCCAGGCCTGCCGTGTTGGTCCCACCACTGGGGCACACTGACATGGCCATTGAGACTGGGCATGATGATGCAGGCCTGTAATCCCAGCTCTTGGAAGGCAAGAGTATGATCTAGTAGTGAGACCCTGAACATCTTGTAAACCCTTCCCTAAAATACACATACATACATACATACATACATACATACATACATAATAAAAAAAGTTCTAATCTGGGCTTGGGAGATAGCTCAGCAGTATAATCGCCTGCCTGGCAAGCGCAAGGACTGGATTTGATCCCTGATACTGCATGCTCTGCCAGCCCCTGGCTCTGAGCTGGCCACCAAAACCAGGCATGGTGGTGCACACCCATAATCCCAGAGCTGAGGAGGCTGAGATGAGGGGTTCAATACAAGTATGACCTATGCTGCAAGACTCTGTACCAAACAACAGATAAACAGAAGATCAGAGAGAGAGAGAGAGAGAGAGAGAGAGAGAGAGATCTAGGGGCTGGGGAGATAGCTCATTAAAATAAGCTCTTGCCTGGCAAGCACAAGGGCATGAGTTCAATCCCCGGTTCCAAAGAGCTAACTCTTTCCCATTCATGTTATCCTGCAGGTTTGTCAGTGAGAAGCTGTGTGTTCTCCTAAATTATTTATTAAAGTCCTACAGGTAGAATCAGTTTATGACTATTTTTAAACTTAATAGAAAATAATATTTTCCTTATGTGTTGCCCCTGATATCATTGACTTTGACTATCATTTTGTTTACAAGTAGTGCCCTTTCTCTCTAGTTATAATTTCAGTGCTTTTTTATTACTCATTTTATATGTGTTCTAAACATATTAAATGAAATGTTCTAAAAATAAACAGTTCTTAAAGGTAAATATTATAGCATAAAGAAGTCTTTCAGTGTATTGCCCCATGCTGTCTGGAGTGTGAATCTCGCTGATGCAAGTGTATCCTACAGTATGCACCACCTACCTACTAACCACTTGGCTGAATTCTTCATTATTGAATTGAGTTCTGCACTGCTACTATGTTTGTGTTCACATCAGCCTTCCTTCTGGCCTCAGAAAGCAAGAGTACTGTGCTGAAAATTCGGATATGCCAAAAAAAAGCAAAACGTGCTTCTCCTGTGAGAGAAAAAATAAAAATTTTCACAGGAAAGAAATCAGTTGTTTGTTGAGGTTGTAGGCATTTAAGATAAATTAGTATTCTCTTACTATTCTTAATTTCTAAATTCTGTTTTTTCAAAAGTATGCATGCATAGGAAGGGAATATAGTATTAAAAATTGGTACTAGCCACAGCTTTTAAGTTTCTTGTGGGGCTTTTGGAATTTATTCCTTTGGAAAGAGGATTTAATCATATCCATTAAGAAAATAGGTAGAAAACATTTGAATTATATTCCCTAGCAATAAGCATGTTATTACTCAAGACTCTTTAGCTTTCAAGTTTATTTTTCTTTGGTTTTTGTTGCTGTAGTTGCTGTTTGTTTTTGTACCAGGGATAGAACTCAGTACCTCGCACTTGCCAGGCGGGCACTTATGCCTTGGAACCATATCACCAGCCTCTAGACTCTAACTTTAATTTAGAAAATTGGTTAAAAGTAAAAGTTCCTATGCTTCACTGCATTTAGTTGCTTTTAACCAAACTTGACACAAACAACTGTCACAAATAACTATAACTCTTTCAATGTACTGAAACAGATTAGGTGAACTCTTAGTATTAATTCCATTTTAATAGTTTTAGTTTTGGCTTCTGAGAACAACTGTTCCTGAATTTCTCTGAGGCTGTGTGATCTTATTTTGATATATCCATATGACAGTCTATTTTGTGTTTAAAGTCTGAGAAATAATGGACCAAATATTTAAACACAGATGTTGTGTTTAAAGACATTGTCAGCACTATGTACTACAGACGTCTCTATCCATCTACACTAATGTCATCAAAATCTAGATCTCAGAAAAAATTAAACATTTCATTCCAACAAGCATTTCGAATAGCAGTCACAGCTATAAAAATTGTCACCTTGACAGTGTAAGTGGACCGTCAGCCTCATTGGCTGTGGAGCTACCCAGAGAGCTAGTGAAGTGCACTTTTGTCAAGCGGATTTATATCTTGTCCCTGGGACTTTATTCTCTGGCACTATTCTCCTATTGTATTTCTTTTAATTTAATTCAATTTGATTTGATTTTGAAGAATAAAAAACAGAAGCAAAAACAAACAAACAAAAAGATAGAAACAGGGTAATGTACAACAATACATATGTCACAGATTTTTCAAAACAGGAATAGCTAATTAACAGTGGTTGTTATGTTATCTATTTTTATTATCAAATCTGTTGCTTAGATTAACACATATAATTATGCATAATGGGATAAATAATTGAATATTAATGCTTGCTTTTAAGAAATCTTCATTTTTTCTCATCTTTTTAAAAATAATTATTTTAAAGAGAGTATAATAACTGACAAGACATTAGTAATGGTCTTATAAGTTATTTAGAAGACTGAGAGGTATTCAACCATGGTTTTTGTATTACACATTGCTGTCCTCAATGAAGTTGCCCAGATCACAGATATCAGCATACAGAGTCAAGTTGAGAATTCTAAAGATTAACTGCCACTTACAAGAAACTGATAGAAATTATTAGTACAATCATCTCAGCCATCCTGTACATGTACTTGCATGATTTTCCCCCTTCTTCTTTTTCTTATTTTTTCTCCTTTCTCTCCTCTTTGTTGATTCATCCTTAAGCTCAGTTTCTTTCCATTTTACTGTATCTGTTATACTTTTTAGCTTTTATTTATTCTTTCAGGTTCTCATACTAGATAGACAATATGATATATACGCATGTGAGTCAGATTTATTTCACTTGTGAGTATAGTCTCCAGTTGCATCCCTATAAAGACTTTGAGTCTGCCTTTCTTTATAAATGTGTAGTACTCCATTGTATAAAAATATCATATCTTCTCAACCATTCCCCAAATGATGGGTGTTTGGATAGTTTCCAATATTTATTTCTCAGCTACCATTAACTGCATACCTTTTCTTGCCATTTACTTCTGCTATGATGTCCTGATCTTGGGGTTAGCTGATCATATAATAAAATGTTTGAAACCATAAGCTTCATAACCCCCTCTCCTTTATGCTATGACTGTCTGACATTATCTTCTACAATAGGAAAGCTGACTAGTATAAGAAATTGGCACTGGTTGTAGGATCACCCCTATGATGGTCCTCCACCGCGTGTGGTTTAGATGTGCTTAAAACTAGTTCATTTTTGAGCTTTGGGAAGTTTTAGAAATGTGAGCTGTTGAAGCCTGGGATGCTACAAGCAGAGCCTGAGAGGTCACAGTTTAGAAAATGAGAAACCTGATAGGAGTGTGGACAGTAAAACCAGGATAAAGATGTGTCAGTTGGCGCCTCTTTGTGTGACCATGCCCAGCACAGGACATGAAAAGTTCACTCAGAGTCAAGATTCAGTCAGAACCCTGAGAGGCTCAGGAGCTAATTCACAGTCAGCAGTGTGAGGAAGCCTCAGAAAACAGTTTAGAGCCGAAGCCTCTGTAGCTACTTATCTGTAATTCAAAGATGTGAGAACAAATATGCAGAGCAAGAGAAAAACCACTTGAAATATTTGTATAGTAATTTAGGTCAGGGTATTGAGAAAAAACAGGGTGGTCTGCTATTTGGCAGGTGCAGACTTAGTGTAAGCAAGCATGTAGGGCTTGTGTATAGGGTTTGCTCAATGGCAACAGCAACTATCTCAGAATAACATACTCCCGATTCTCCTTGAGTGTTCTTGCCTGTACAGATCTGCTTTAATCTCTTACCCTTCATGGCTGTGGAGCTACCCATTGTTCACTTCATCTTTGCACTCATTTGAAGCATGCTTCTTGCCAAAGTGTCCCCACATTTTGGTAACAAGGATTCCACTGACATTTGGAGTAGAAATCTTGTGTGTTGCATCATTGCAAATCATTGTCCACATTTCCCCATATTCTAAGACTTCACAAGAAGATACATGCAAAGATGAGAAACATATCTATGGTGAGTCAGCTCCTCATTTTCGATGTAGTAGAAGTAATGTAATCAGCTTTAAACCAGATTTATAGTGAGAGTCAGGAATAAAACAGAGCAAAAATGTTTAAGAAATTTAAACATTGGGCCAAAAATAAACCATGTGTATTGTTGGGGCCAAAAGAGATGTATTTGTTGACAAGATTAGTGGTTGCAAAAGGAACTACATAGTTTGTACAAGAATAAAATTAAAGGTGCCTTGAGGGCATCTTGGAAATAAGCAAACCTCATATATCTCAGGATTAAAGTGCAAAGTTATAAAGCTTTCATTAGAGAAAAGACTCCTTAGAATATCTGTCTGCCTTAGCCAATTTTCTCATTGCTGGTACAAAATCCCTGGCCCTCAAAGCTATGGGGGCAAGCTTTGTCTGGCTCACCATTGTAGAAGTTTCAGTCTGTAATTGGCTAGTTCCAAGGCAGAGCAACATGGCAGACAGAGCTCATAGGGGAGAAACGTTATAGTGGGCAGAAGGTAGCAAAGCAAGAAGGGACCTTCACAGCATCTTTCTGCACCTTTTATGCTGTAGTTTATGAGATTAGGGTGGTACCAAGCCAAACAGTGAACTGATCTAATAGTCACACACTTAATCCTAGGATTTGTTCATCAATTAACCACATACTCTAGATCCATCCACCTGTGGAAAAGCTCCTCTATGACTTCATGGGGCTTTGAGGGGATATTAATCACAAGCCAATAGGCTGCCCAAGGAAAGCCTCCTTTGGAATTGATTTCCTGTATTTTATTCAGTGGATTTAGCAATCTGGACCTTCAAAGACTTCTATTGCTATGCTTCAAAGGGCCTAGCTATTGTTCAAATTGTGAGGACACTGTGGAGTAGTCCATATAATTAGGAAGTGAATTTTCAATTCTCTAAATAATATACATACTGTTTCATTGTATGCCTTTTATTTTTCAGAGAGATCACAGTATCCATGGTGTTCTATCTTATTCTTTCAAATAGATACTGAGTCTTAATCATAATGAATGAAAGGAGGAATATTATTAAACTTCTATATGTCTTCAAAGTACTGGTATTTAAGTACCTCCAACTCTTAATTTTCAAACTGTGTATGCTTCTGTACATACAGTGGGATTAGAGTCAATACACCATTGTAAATTAGGAATATTGCAAGGTTAAAACACATCTAAATAACTAATCTACAAACATCATAGATTTTAGCAATGCAGTAGCATGTAGAATACCACAGAGCTTTTTATCTTTATGCTTATGTTGCTGACCGAGAGAATTTATTTTTATTGACACTTCCCTTTGCTGAGAGAAGTAACACACTGTTTATTGTTGTCCCAGAAAAAACATCAAAATTCAAAGTTTGAATTATTGCTTCTTCACAATATATAACACTTACATCATTATAAAGTGAAAGTACACAATTTCAGTCATCATAAATTCATTGGAAATTAAGTAATATTTATACAAGCAAGATTTGGCTCTTGCTATCTACTATGTCATTCTTCAGTTTGCTTTTAAAGGGAAGTTAATTATCAGCAAGTCTTCAGTGTCCATTCAGGAGTCACCTTACTGGACATTGAAGGTTAAAAGACTTCATCAGATAAGCATGGGAGAGAAAAGACCAAAGTGACTTTATTAATTTTTCTGGGAATGTGTACTAATAACATGAAAAATAAAAATGTAATTCTTAAAAATATAAAAGTGGACTTTGACTAACTTGATCATCAGTAGTCTTCTCCACTTCACAGGCGACTGAACAACCTTGAAGCCATTACCTAGTCAAAAGTTAGAATACGTGGAGTACTATTTGCTCTGCTTAGAGTTGGGATGAAATATCACAGCTTTCCACAATTTCTTCCTTCCCATCTGATGAGTATATTTCTCATTCCATATTTCTTTCTTAATTTTACTAGTTTTGGTTTACAATAAGTAGTTCTAAAAGAGAAATATATAGGCAAAATTATAGTTAATGTAAATATCAGTCCAGGATAGAAAAGAAATAACATTTTCTCTTGGCTGAAGAATTTAGAGAGTAAGTCTTATAAATGCACATAGTAAAGAAAGCAGTGGAAACTTTAAAAAATCAAAAGAAGTAACAAAAGTAAAATCAAAGATTCAAATAATATATTTGTAAAATCATTAGTTTACAGAACATTGTTTTATAAATTTAATTAATAATTTATTTGTTTACTAGTGTTAGCAAGAAAACTAAAACATGTAATGCACTGTTTAATATAATGAATTGGTTAAGCAGTTTATGAAGGACTCAATGGGCTAATTAATTATGATTATGGTGAAAGACTGTGTAAAAGATGTGCAACTTATACCTCGGTGAGAACACGAGCGTACCTCTGGGCCAGAGCTCACAAGACCACACTGACTCCCCTACAAGGACCAACTAGTAAGGTGGTGCTTTATTTTGTTTTGTGGGTTGTTTTTTTTTTAGCGGGACTAGGGATTGAACTCAGGCCATTGCGCTTGCCAGGGAAGCACTTATTCCACTGAGCCATCTCCCCGGCCCAAGGTAGTGTTTTAAAGAGATTTTATTTGTTTGTTTTGAAAATCTAGTTTATGGCAGTTGCTTTGTCCTTTGTCACTTCCCTTTTTGTTTTGGCTCATAACATAAAAGCACAGTCTAGTACACAAATGTTTAGGAGAGTTTTGGATACATTTTTTGTTTTATGTCTAAAATCAGTTAAAACAAAGCCTGGAACTTTGGTGTTCTAGAGGGACTCTTTGGAAGATAATTAATATGTAATGTTTTGTGGCATCACTAATAAAAGAAAACTTCTTTATATGTGAACCATAGAAAAGATCTCCAAGTGATTATTAGTGCTATAGAATTAATATCTTGTTAGAGTTAATTAAAGAGAAAGAAATGATGATCTCATTTTCTTGTTATCTATCTCATGTAGCACAGAATCCTTAAAATATTAATTATTTATTGTATATCTTCAATAATAATATAATTAAAAATCATAAAATTTAACAGTAAAACTATTCAAACATATTGAATGCATATTCCTTGTATAAATTCATATAAAACATAATATAAGCACGTCTTGAAATGTAATACTAAGATAAATATATGAGAATTTCCTGAATGATAGGGCAGAAGATCACATAATCTATAGCTGTCAGCAATACATACGCAAAATCTAAGACACTGATAGGTCTCTCCAAATGAAAAAAATATTAAAGAATGATCTCTTTCCTTAAAGAGTGGAGTTTACACAGTGCGTTTTATATACCAAAGTGTATCTTTTCTCAATGAAATGGAAAGTTGAGATATAGCTTTAAAAATGGTTTGGGACTGCACATTACAATCCATTTCTTTTTCTCTTTTGGAATTTTAAGTACAGATTTAGTGTAACTTTTTTTCTCCATTATTTT
Source organism: Octomys mimax (assembly GCA_002564305.1). Classification (NCBI taxonomy): domain Eukaryota; kingdom Metazoa; phylum Chordata; class Mammalia; order Rodentia; family Octodontidae; genus Octomys; species Octomys mimax. Next base: position 1,799 of record NDGM011253093.1, on the reverse strand, counting down.
ATGTCTTCCTGTACATATTTTCAGGCAGAAATCAACACATTTTTCATAATATAAACAACAGGGAATCATCTGGACAGAATGTGTTTTTAATGCAAGAACAAGAGATTAGGAAAAAATGAGTATCTGTTCTTTTGGAATTCTAAATACTTTCTGAGTAGTTTCAGGAGTTCAAATCGGATGGTGAGATGATTAATTCCTGTAGCAATGACGATACCTAAAAATCTGGAAAGGGCTTTTGAGATTTTTCCATCTGTTGTTGCTTCATGAGACTTTTATCTAAGTAATGAGAATGTTATCTCCATTATAGCAAGCCATGCTTTGTCATCACAAGTAAATACTTCAAACTAATTATTGAACTTTTTCATATGTGATACACATGCAATGATTATTATTCATCCTTCATTTGCAATTAATATTATTAAGGCATAAAAGTGAAGAAATCCTGTTTATTGCAAAAATATGAACTAGCCCCTAGAAGACCATATGTAAAATAAAATGAAGCAGTATTTCACTCATATTGAACACAGAATATAAAATGCTTGATCTCTCAGAAGTATAGAAAGAGGGCTGGGATGATTGCTGGTCATGTAAGAAAATGCTGGTCAAAGGATACAGATGAGTTAGGTGAAGATAAAAATTATTGCATGATTTGTTGACTACAATTAATAATATATTGTATTCTTGTAATATACTGTCAGAGTATACAGAAAATGTAATCACCACAACAAAACTAACAAATTAGATAATGCACATCACAATTACTTAGATTTAGTCCTTCCACATTGTATATAGTTTAAGACATTATATTTAATGAAGAAATTACGCACACATTTATCTCTCATTTTAAATAAGTATCTGATTGGATATAGCTATTAGCTACATTTATAAAATAAATACTTAGTCATGTACTATGAACACCTTAGATAAAAAACTCTAAGTTCCAATGTTAATGTCATAAATGGAATTACAAACACATGAATAAATACACTATAATATAAAATCAAGTAGTGCTAAATATTATCACAAATGAAGTATATAGGGAGAAAGTGTTTTATATAGGTCAGATATTAAAATCAAGTCATCAAGGAAATATCTTAAAACATTAAATTTGTATATAGCTTGAAATTAATGAATTTACTTAATAAGAAGATTAAATCAAAATGCTAGCTAAAGTTATCATATTTTTATTAGCTGCCAAGAGGAGAATGCATTGAAACTCACACAAAGAATCAATTTCTAGCATGAGCCATGTGAGTACTCAGTTAATCTGACTGTAGGCTCCCATTGATGTAGAGGATCCCCACACTCAGACCCACTTCACAGAGATGCACCGAAAAATGAGAAATTGACATAGAGTAAATTGGNATCCACTAATCTTGTTTCTGCTTTTTTAACATAAATGAACACGCATTTATCAGGTTAGAAGAAGGAGTGTTCAGTATGCTGCATAGAAACAGAAGTTATCTTTGTAAGTATGCTCAATGATTTACTTTACTATAAATTATTAAATAATAATTTCATTCTTGTAATAAAGAATCACTAAAATATTTTCTGGTTAACATAAAAATTCAAAATCAAGTACTCTGGAAAAGAATTGCTGTCTAATAAAAAAGGAGTCACTTCGGCACTGGCTGATTAAATATACTTGGGAGTATTTATATTATGCAGTACAAAAGTCCATTTGTGTTGTCAGATGTTCTTCTAAAATTCTTTCTTTTCGTGGATGCTATTTAAACAAAACTACAGGGGCTGGCGAGATGGCTCAGTGGTCTAAAGCACCTACTTGGAACAAGCTTGGC
>NDGM011253091.1:23560-35100 GCA_002564305.1 Octomys mimax | reverse complement strand
TCGCTGGAGATTGAACCCAGGGTCTTTACACTGAGCTACATCTCAGGCCATTCATTTATTTATTTTGGGGTTTTTTGAAATAAGGTCTCACTATGCAGTTCAGGTTGGCCTTGAACTCACAGTGAAGCTCCTGCCTTAGCCTCCCAAGTGCTGAAATTACAAGCATACACCACCATGCCTGGTGTTTTGTTTTCTTACAACTAAGCTAAATATGTTTTTTAAAAGAGGAAGGATGTGTATTTGTAAATAATGACTCTAGGTACCAATCACAGTAGCCTAAAGCAGGTCATCTTTTGTTCTTGAAGTTTGCCTTTAACATGACACGTTTCTTTTTTCTGGAGATGAGTATAAACTATTATGTTACCAAAAGTAGTGCTTCTGGAGCCAAATATGTGTCTGATCTGTCTAATGCATGTGAGGTGTTTGTGTGTACGTGTGTGTGAGACTTCATCCAACAAGCAGGTATGAGACACTGTGTCTACTAGCAAAATAGTACTGGATCCTGCAAGAAGCCTCTAGATCTTAGTGACTGAGCACATTAGGGATTTATTTCTCACACATACAGGTCATGGTCGCAGGGGAAGAGGGGTTTGGAAGGTTGGTAAGGTTTTAAGGAATTAGCTCTGAAGTGATTGGCATCACTTATTTGCATTCAGTTGACCCCAATTCGATTGCATGATCCTGCCTAGCAGTAAGGGTTGGAAAATTAGAAAGCACATGGATAGATATGAGTACTTCCTGTTTCTAAACTCCATGTGCTGGCTCTTGTCGATGAGGGTGATGGAGGGCTATCTATGAAGGGGAACTATTCACTGAGGAATGCACAATCTAATTGGTGGGGTAAAGGGTAGGCCCTACAGAATTTTGCTATCCAACAGCATAGTGTTTGTATACAGTGTGAATTATTGTTCAGGTGCTACAGATCTCTTCAGACTTTAGATGGCAGCATGTAGAGAAAGAGCAAGCATGGTGGGCTGAAGGCCTTGAAGTGAGGTGTGTCTTAGGAGTAGGGACCCTGTGCTTTAAAAACAAGGACATAGTAAGTAGGCAGATGGCAGGAAATAAGTCAGAAAAAGTAACTTGGGGTCAGATTAAGGAAAAGCTAAAGAGTTTTAGAAGCCACTGACTATTTTTGAAAAAGGAAAGGAAAAAAAAAAAAAAAAGAAAACAAGCACCATGAAGGTAACTCAACAGCATATATGAGCACCTGCCTGGCAAGCACAAGGTCCTGACTTTGATCCCAAGTACAAAAAAATTAAATTTATCATTTGGTAAATTAATTAACTTGCTCAACCAAAATAAAGAAAGCATATAATCACTTTGTGCCTTGGTTTCCTTATATCAAATAAGGATATGAATCCTTTACTTTTTATGGTTATTGTGAATGTTAAGTTAACACATAAGTCCACATGTAAGAAACCTAGAATCATGCCTGTTGTAGTAAGTGGTTCATGTTAGTCTAAGCTGAAGAATGTACTAGCACCTCCAAGGGAGGCAGTTACAACTCAAAAGATGATCTTGACCAGGCCATTGGAGAGACTATCCAAATGAGTTGGCAATCAGGGTAAGATAAGCAAAATAGTCACAGTGAAGACAGAAATGATTTTCCAGAAGTTCCAAAACTTCAAGAAGGTCATATTCCTCTCAGTGAATTTCCTGGATTTAAGAGAAGAATTATTTCAAACCTAGTGGGGATCTGGCCATGAAGTACTGGGCAAACCCACAGGGTAATTAAGAGGGCTGGTTCTGGGAGGAAACCCTGACCCTACCATTTCTAAGCTGTGTGTCCTCACATGGTTCATTTCAAACTTTGCTGAGGGTCAGTTCCTAAAGTGTTTCATGGGGTTCTTAGGAGACCCAACAATATAATACGTATATGACATTTAGCATGATATTTAGTTTTTACTAAATAGTCAATAAAAGCTGTTTATTATGTATTATTAATTAGAAGGCATAGAGCACAAATAAAATCTAAATTCTGAGCCAAATCAGGGGTCAACACAAATCCAAATATCTAGATGTTTGAAAACAACTAAAATAATTTGTGAATTTATTCCAGGTCAATGTAAATGTTTGGGAGTGTTCAGGTGTGAATCCAGAGGACAGATCACACCTGGAAGCTGTCGCCTTCCCTAAAGGAGAATCTTTAAACATGTTGCTCACTTCGGGAGTAGTTAATCCTTACCTTAATCTAGGTCAGCAAAATCTTACAGTTGAGCTTTGTCCCTAATCAAATTCCAATATGACATTATTTTTATATATTTTGCTCAGCAGAATCCTGGGCCCTTAGAGGAAATAGAGCTATCCCCCTTCACCTGAAAGGAAAGGAGTGAGCACTTCCTAGGCCTCTCCAAAGCCACGCCTACCCCATCTTAAGGTAGGAGTTGCAATGGCAGACTCCATGTACATGGTTAAAATTAAAGGTGCCAGGCCAATCAAAGAGCCACCACTGTCCTTACTGAGTCCCCTTGAATCTTCCAGAATTTCTCTTTCTAACTAAAAATCCTTCCTTATTCTTCAGCCAGAAAGCTAGAAGCCTCATTTCAAGTCATGAAAATAGTTGCATATCATTCTATAAACAAATTCTGAATCCAGTTTGGGCCTGGTGGCTGCTGTCCAAATCCTTCCTCTATGGTAATGAAGGACTGAACTGAGGAAAACAAAGGAAAAAATGTGTGGAAAACTTGCAATCACTCTACATAATTTAATTCTGAAAATACACATTGATGCCTACTATGTGCCAGTCCCTGTTCTGGAACTGGGATGAATAAAGCTAGGTTGGTGGTCTTAGACAGTACAAGCCAGGTCATGGGGAGAAGAGATGAATCCAAGAAGGACAAGGATTGCAGAGCAGGACAGGCATTGTGTGCACAGTAGGAGTGGAGCTGTTGGGTAGAGGTTCCTGGAGGACATGATATTGGACCAAGAAGCCTAAGGAATGTTGCAGGTGGAAAGGGATAAGGAAGTGAATAAAAAAGAAGGTGTGTTTCAGATCTTATTACTCAAAGTATGGTCCACAGAGCTGCAGCAGAAGCATCGCCTGGGGACTTGTTGGACATGCACCCGTCCCCTACCCCAGATCTGCTCAAAGGCAATCTGCATTTTACAAGGTGTCTATATGATTGAGGGGCACATTAAGACCTGAGAGGACTGGGTGGCAGTGAACAGTCAGAACAGAGGGAAGAAGCACTGAAGTGTGGGTCTGCTTAGGGAATCACACACAGCTTAGGCCAGCCAGGTAGCTGACTACAGGAACACGAGACTAGAGCGGGGAATCTTACACCCCAGCATATCTATAGGAAGACTATCCTTAACCTAAAATCCTTTGCTTGGAGCCCTTGGACCCCTCCTGTAGCAAGAAAGACTCCAACCATGATTAAGTGTGGAGAGCCGGTTGCTTGGCTCTGGCATCTGTCCTACCTGTGGCCAGAACTGGCCGTTGCATTTCCTCTTCCAGGCTGAGGCCCATTAGAGCCGACTCAGCTGTTTTTCTCTGCCCACATCACAGGGCTGCTCTGATGAAAGTTCATACAGACCAATCAATCAGGCCGATTCCAATTAATCCTAATTGTTCTGTTGGGATTCCTCTCCAATACCTAAGATGTGGAGAGCCTCTGGCATGACTTCATCACAACCTCAGAATTCCCAGGGATGCTGGAAGCAGCTGAGTCCTGTCCTGAACTCTGCTGCTCTCTCTGCACAATGGTGTGCTTGTGTGCATGTGCAGATGCATGTGTGTATGCACATGTGCATGTGTGTGTGCACCATGTTCAGGCAATAGCACATGGTGTGCCTCCTTCTATCTTTTGTGATGCCTTATTCTGGAGAAAGACATATTCAGAAGGCAGATTGGCAATACTCAGATGGGCTGGGATCCAGGATTTGATTTCAAAGACTGGACAATCACCTGGTCCTCTGAGTCCTCCTTTCCTTACCTATAGCATGATTGTGGGACTGCTTTTATGTCCCCTTTCCCATTTGATGCTTGTTTGCTCAAATGGCTTTTGCATGCTGTTCCTTCTACCAGGAAAGCCCAGCCCAACAAACTACTGGCACAAGCCAGGCCTCCTCCCCTGAGGTCTACCCAACCCTTCTGGGCAAAACTCCCATGCTCTCCTCACTCTGTCCATGTCATAATCCAGGGCTCTACTTGAACACTTCCCCTGCTCAACTGAGGCTAGAGCTACAAAACTCCTCCTCATACATTTCTATGACTAAGCCTGATCCATCAATAGGGGTTAACTGTTATTAAGTATGCATCATGATTTGAATAATATAAGGAAAGTCTACAACCTGAAATCTTCCTTCAATGTTGCTTCACCTTGAATAAGTGAAAAATGAGCAAAAAGTGTGAATGGCCACACTGGCAGAAGAAAGAAATACTGGAACTTGCAGATTTTGTAAGACTGGGCTAACAAGGATGAGGAGTGTGGCTCTCTTGGCACTTTTGAGCCCTGGAAAGTAGACCCAGAGCCAGGTCAATGCACCCCACTCCTAGCCAAATGAGATCCCTGTTAGTGTGGGGCAACCAGAAGCGACAGGCGCCAGCTCTGCCACACCTCCCTAGGCAGCGAATTGCACGAGCAAGAGACAAAACAATGGATATTCTTTCTGTGTCTGGATTTGGAGAGAGTTTGTGTTTGTGAGCCCAGAGTGGCAGAGAAAAGAGACAGGTTAAGATCAGTGCAGGAACCTAAAGAGCTGAGTTGACCCAGGCTCCACCAGGGGTCACCTCCGTGACCTTGAGAAGTCTCTTGACTCTCCCAAGGCTCAGTTTCCTCATCTGTGTAACTGAGATGTGTACAGAGGTTTCCTCCTATCTGGGAAGACCAAACGGGGCACTGCATGTCTAGTGCATAGCCTTGTGCTGACACACGTCCAACAAATGATGGCTGTTCCCAAAATTTGGAAAATGTAATATGCACTAATAAAATATTAAAAAAGGATTTGAAACAGTAATTATGTCTTTGTACTTAGTAAGTCACCTTGCAGAAATAGAAAGACATCCTTGCCTACTGGGGCCATAGAGCATATGCCTCTTGTGGTTAGGGTCAGATGAAAGCAGAATAAGAATCCAAATCCCAATGCAAGTGAGGACACCTCAGTTCTCTCATAGCACTCTGCAGTCTTCACCACAGCTCAGAAAATCAGGGTCTCAGATGGGACATGTGGCCATGTGGCCTAGTTCTAACTCCTGGATATGTCTGGAGAGTGGAAGCAAGATCTGAGCCTTTCTGAACCCTCAAATCCCCCCCTATAAAATGGTGCAACCCACAGGAATCTCACAAAAACTGAACAAAGCAATTAGGTGACTTGGTATGAGAATGGGCTATAAACTACAGAGCACAGGATGGCATTACTGTAGTGCTATTGCGGAAATATTACTATAGTGCTATAGTGTTACCATGCTATTATTTCATCTTAAGATTTTTTTTTTCAATCAGGACTAGGGAAAGGTAGGAGACTCTTGTGTCTTTTTCATTTCTTGTTTTGACTAGACACGAAGTTCACTAGAGCTTTAACGTGTCATTCATCCAACACATATTCACCAAAGGCCTCTGGGATATATCCATAAACACAGCATACAAGTACTTCTGATCCTTTCACTGCCCTATGGGCCTCAAGGGTCTAGGTCACCCAGGCCACATAGCTGTGAATGTGACATGACAGTCTTTGAAAATGAGACAATGCTAAATTAACTTGGCACATTTTTAAAACTAGTATAGAAGTTGGTAGATGATTCCTGGCTGAGTTCTAAGGTAAATAAATAAAATAACTTATTAACAATTTATTTAATGTACTATCATGACCTATTTAGAATTTACTTAATGCTTAATTTTAGCCCATTTTACACTGTTTTTTTTTTAAAAGGAGGAAATCCTTTGTGGGCATTGGTGCACTCTTCTCAAGGGGGAGAGACAAGAGAAAGGCCGGCTCTACGAGAACATGTATGGGAGCCAAGACAGGACAGCAAGGTCTAAGTGGAGGGTCGTCCAAGTGGGGCAAAGGAGAAGTGTCACCAACCTCATTCACTTTACTATAGGAGACAGCCATAGAGATGGATCAGGCAGATCTGACAACTCCCACTGTCTTGGACTAAAGACCAAAGGCCCCACCCTGGAGCATCTCATACTGCCAGGAAGCAGGGAAATGCTCAAACACTCATGGGAAAGACACATTAATGTGAAAGGGACATAGGTGTCACCTGGAGGAGTTTCCAATGGCACTGGAGCAATCATATAAACAATGTAGTACTGGACTGTAACCCAAGGTAATGCCTAAAATCAATATCAGAAGCTTATGCTGTTACAAATACCTGGATAAATAAGTATGGCAGGAGAGGGAAATAAACAAATCCCCAAGCACAAAAGTCCAGAAGATCCTCCTTAATGCACAAGGCCACACTGACCACACTTTACCCACCTGTCCCACTTCTGCCATTCCTCACATCTCAGCCAGTGTCAGACAAGTTGGTAAAGCTGTCCTCACTGTTCTGAGAACAGGGCATTTTGTGGGGGCTTCGTGTCTCCTGCTCCATTTGCCTGGAACATTCTGCCCCTTGTTCTCCACACCATTGTCTGCCTCATCATTTAAATCTTAACCAACTGTAACCTCCATGGAAAGGCCTTCCCACATTCTCCAAAACATTAGCAATTCCTTTACCCTAGTTTTTTTTCCTTCATGGTGCTTATTATTTGTAAAATGATCTTATTTACTTCATCAGGGTTTATTCATATCGTTTTTCTAGCTTAAAAAAGGAACCATAAGAACAATGACCTTGTCTGCCTTCTTCACTACTGAATCTCTGATATTGAGCAGGGTACTTGGCTCATAGTAGAGGCTCAATGAATATTTATGGAAGAAATGAGTGAATCAATTAATGGTTATAAATCTTATATTATTAGAACTGGGAACAATGCCTATCATAGAGTAAAGATGAACATTGGTAGTTTTGTACTTGGATTAACAGACAAATGAATGCATGGGTGAATGGACAAAGAAAAACTAACCGTGCATGAATGGGTGAATGAAATATGTTTATAAAAGCTTGGTCCGGCACTACATAATGCATTAGCTGTGTATTTACTTTCCAGATGAATTTGGTGAAGCTGTCTTGAATACTAGATTATAAAAAACACCCTGATTGGGGTTTGTAGATAATTTGGAGCTCATCTTCTGGGGATGCTGGATTGAGGTAGGGAGGAAAAGAAGTCTGTAAGTTTTGCTGTCTAAACATTTAATGAGGCTTTTGGAACAGACGGTTTGGAGATGGCATTGCAGAGATGAGGATCAGGGTGTAAAAATAGATGGATTTCCTTATTGCAATGAGTCCCAGTCATTATTTCCCAATGTGGCACAGTGATTAAAACTCATAAATTACCTTTAACTGTGAAGTGAGCAAACAGTGAGCCGGGGCATACCTCCTCTCTTACAGATCCAGGACTCAGGAGCCTGGGGGGAGGGTTCCATGCTGCAGCAAGGCATTACCTGAAAGTCCGTAAGCCACTGCAGGGAAGAATCTCACAGGCTATATAGGCCCTCAACAATGAGCAGGTGTGTACATCTCCTGGACTCTTTGCTACTGGGGAAGTCCCAAGGCATGAAAGTTAAGATGCCTTACTTTTGTATGACATCTTCTCCCAGGCCTGAGGCTTCAGTGTTTACAGTGTTCTGGGCATAGAAGGGCTTCTCACCTTCATTAAAGCACCAAATCTGTAGCACAATCACATGCAGGTACTTGGGGGTCCAGAAAAAATGAAGGATGCTCTTCTTGTCCCAATATGGTTCCAGTGGTATTTAGAGTGGTAAGTCTCAGACTACGCATTAAATCTGTATCTTTTAAGGATTTCTAAAATGCACACTCCTAGGCTCCAGTTCAGATTAATGAGCAAGAATCTCTCATAATGTGGCTCAAGAAAGCTGTGTTTTCAACAAATCCCTGGGTACCTTACTGGTCATCTCACTATCAAAATATAGATGAACAAAATGGAACAAAGCAACTGCTTGCAGGCACTGGACTAAAGACAGTAAAGAATTGTGACTCATGAAAAGGGAAATGCTGGAAAGAAAGAGGTCTGCTGAGCTTCTGCCCAGCAGCACTTAGCAAAAAGGACAGGGAGGGAAAACTCTAGTGGAACACAGTGGTAGGAGGAGTGAGCCAAGCAGAGTCTGGAGCTTGAGTCGTTAAAGTGGCTGGAAATTGTGCGGGCACTAGAGAGGAGAGCTGCAGAGAAGACGGAAATTGGTGTGACGGTCAAGGCAAGTCCTTAGTCGAAGCCTGGGCTTTGAATGACTTGGGGCAGCCTGGCGAGGAGCACCTGCGGAGGGGCCTTCTAAGGATTAATGAGAAATGCTGAACACCTTGCAAGACTGAGAGTTACAGCTCAGCTAGAATGAAGAAGGCTTGGTGCTCATCTCAGTTAAGGCTGCATCAAGGCTGTGCACTAGGAAGAAAGACCATGGCGGAGGATAAGAATGATACTGTAGAGCAGGGTTTCTTGACCTCAATACTGTTGACATTCTGAACAGAAGATTGATTCTTTTATTGCAGGAGATTATGCTCTGCATTATTGATGTCTAGCAGCAATCCCGTCCCCTAGTCACTAGTTGCCAATAGTATCCACCCCTGTTTATGACAATCCAAACTATCTTTAACCATCGAAAAATGCACCCTGGAGGTAGTGGGCCAGGAATTGCAATTAGATGAAAATTACTGCCTTAAAAAAAGGTCACATCTTATGACCAAAGATAAAACTGAAATAGACTTCCTGAACAAAAAAATGAAACAAAGCATAATAAGATCATGAAAATTCACCAATATTTTAAATGTCTCCAAAAGTAAAATTTATACCCTTTAAAGGAAAACAACATAATCCAATTCCTTACAAGGTAAAATTCAAAATACCCTGCATACAATAAAACCAGACAAGTGAAACAGAAAAATATGACCCATTGGCTGTCAGTAGAAACAGACACTTAGATGGGACAAATATCAGAATAAACAAAAGGAGTCTAAAAAACTGCTACAAATATATTCAAGGACCTACAAGAACAGTTGAGTATAATAGATGGGGGAATTTCAGCAGTGAACAGGAAAACAAAAAACAATCAAATGAAATGGTGATGTTGAAAATTACACTGTCTGATTGAAAATTGCATTATCTGGGGTAAAAACAAATTGGAGTCCACAGAACAATGCATGAGGAAATGTGAATATAAATCAATAGAAATTATTCAACCTAAAGAAGAGAGTAAATAAAATTTTTTGTTTGTTTTTGGCGGAACCAGGGATTGAACTCAGGCCCTTGCACTTGCCAGGGAAGTGCTTATTCCACTGAGCCACCTCCCCAGCCTCAGTAAATAAATTTTTAAACAAAATGTACAACTACTATTTACACTGTCAATTGACTTTAGATTAATGTATAAAGATTTTCAGGAGGAAAAGAAAGTTCCATAGGTGTGTGGTGATATGAGAAAAATAACTTTATACTAAAATTAAGTAGAAGTAAGTCAAAGATTTAACCATAAAATTTAAAGCCACTGAAATCCTGAAAGAAAATATAAGACAATAAGATTCTGATTAAGCTTTGTTTTCATAAGTGGGACACAAACAGCAAAGAAAATGATGAATTCAACATTAGCAAAATTAACAGTTTTGTTTCTCAAAAGAATCCATTAAAAATGAATAAGCCAACTATAGATTTGGAGACCACATTCTCAAAAGTTATACTTCACAAAGGACAGGTATCAAAAACATAAAAAGAATGCACATAATGTAAAAAATTGTTTTTAAAATCCCAACATTAGGGGGAATTACCTTCTTGGGCCCCCCCTCTTGTCCTTCTCTTGGACAGGAGCTTTCTTTCTTTCAATAAATATATTCCGCTCATAAAAAAATAAAATCCTAACATTAAAAGATTCAAACAGGTATGTTACAAAAAAGATATAAAACTGGAAAATCTGCACATGAAAAATACTCAGCATTTTTAGATAGAAAATAAAAATTAAAATCATTACCTATACAAATACATCTGTATAACTACAGCAGTAAATTTTTCTTTTTACTAATTAATTAATTTGGTAAGGGTCTCACTACGCATCTCAGACTCATAGTGATCTTCCTGGTTCAGCCTCCCCAGCTGGGATTATAGGCATGTGCCACCATGCCTGGTTTGGTGGCTGGCTCAGCACCCAGGGCCAACATTGCATGCAGTACTGGGGATCAAACCCATGTCTTTGCACTTGTCAGGTAGGCTCTTAGACCCCTGAGTTGTCTCCTGAGCCACAGCAATAAAATTTAAGAGACTTAACAAGACTCAGTTCTGGAAAGCATATGGAGCCATCAGGACTTTCATGTATAGCTAGCAGAAATGTAAAATAATACAACCACTTTGAAAAAGTCCCAGAAGTTCTTTATAAAATTGAGGAAACACTCATGGCCAAATAATTCTATTTGTAGATATGTACCCAGGATAACAGAAAATACATGCTCATGGGAAATACTTTTACATGTAGGTTCATAGCAGCTTCATTAACAATATCTAAAATTGGAGAAATTCCCAGATATACATTAATAATACAGTGGCTAGGTAGACTATAGAATCTTCATGTAATGGAATAATACTCAACAGTAACAATTAACAAGGTTAGTTACATATAACAACATTAAGCAACATTAGACATTAAGCTAGCAAAGCAAAATAGTTTTACTTCAAGAATGCATGCTGCATTGTTTTATTTAAAGAAAGTTCTAAACAGGAAAATTCACTGTTGTTAAAAAAAAATGGTGGCTGTGCTGGAGAGAGGGGGATTAACTGCAAAAGCATTTGAGAGAATGCTCTGGAGTGATGAGAATGTTCTATCTCTTGGTAGAGGTTTGTGTTGTATAGAGAAATGCTTTGTCAAAACTCATCAAAAAGGGCCGGCCAGATAGCTCAGTGGATTATAGCACCTGCTTATGCAGACACAGGGACCAGGAATTAATCCCCCACGTGTCATTCCAGCCCCCCACCCCCGGGGATGCTGAGACAGCGACTGAGACTGGGTGTAGAAGCATGCATCTGTTTTTTGGAGGCTAAAAACAGGAGAATCACTATGAATCCAATGTGTGTAGTGAGGCCCTGTAGACCTTGTGTTAAATACATAAATAAAACTCATCAAATAATACAGTTAACATTCATACATTTGTCAAAATTCATAAATAATATGCTTAAAAATCTTAAAATAGCACCTTAATGTAAATTTGCAAATAAATATGAAGCTCTTGCAACAGTAATAATTCTGACCTTTTCTGGTACAAAAGTTATCGATGTCTATAACTTACTTTGACAACTATGCAAAAATTAAACAGATTGAGGGGTAGAAAGAAAAATTAAGAAATGAATATAAACATAATAAAGTCTTAATTATAGAATATTAGACATAGAAATAAAGATGTTCAGTTTATAGAACTTCATTGATTAAAATATTAAGCAAGTGCGGGGCCGGGGAGATGGCTCAGTGGAATAAGCGCTTCCCTGGCAAGCGCAAGGGTCTGAGTT
>NDGM011253091.1:8401-23510 GCA_002564305.1 Octomys mimax | reverse complement strand
TTCCCTGGCAAGCGCAAGGGTCTGAGTTCAATCCCCGGTTCCGCAAAAAAAAAAAAAAAAAATCTGGTAAAATATTAAGCAAGTGAACAGAAATGTAGAAAGCTATGAGACAAAATCAAGTTGCTCGATATGTGTATAATTGGAGTTTCAGGAAAGGAAAGAGAATAGAGAAAAAATAAGTTTTGAAAGTATAGTTTCTAAAATGTCTCCAAATTTAATAGAAACACCAGTCTATAAAACCAAGAATTCCAAAGACATTCAGATCAAATAAATAAAAACAGTATCAGATACATCTCAAACTGTTAAGAACCAAATAATAATAATAATAATAATAATAATATAAAATGAAGAAAAAAAATTTTTTAAAGCTAGAAGAAAAAAATTACACGAAATTCTACATCCAAGCTCCCCCATAAACCAAGACAAACAACAACAAAAACAAAAAGTTATTCAAAAACAAGAGCAACGTAAAGACTTTCTGATAAGCAAAAAGTAAGTGAGTATGTCACATGGAAATTTGCATTATAAGAAATACTAAGAGATCTTGAAAAGAAATAGTAAGAAATAGCGTATCAAATATATTGTAAGGAATAAAGAACTTAAGACATAGTAAATATACGCACAAAAGTAAGACTTTTTAATATCTTAAATTGTTTGGAAGACACTGGCTCATCAGAGCAGCCTCAGTGCCCAGTCAGTAACTTCCCGACAGCACAGTTAGTATCCACCTCATGCAAAAAAAAAAAAAAAAGAAAAAGGCTCCAGTGCATTCCAGGCCCCTTGCCCTGTAATTCTCCTCTTCTGTGACTGTGATGGTCCCCACTCAATTTGCACTGAGTGGGGCCCTGGCTGGTGGCTGCCCTCACCTGACACCTATCTACCCTGGGCTCCTTCTGGGTGGGAGCTGATGGACTTTGGCCTGGCAAGAAGACACAAGGTCCCAGGCCTCAATGTGTCTAATTCATAAATAGGAGACCATGTTATGAAATAATACTCAATAATACCATCCTTTCCATCTCTCGCCCTTAATATCTCCATTCATAAAACCTATACAGTTGTATTAGACAAATATTTCTCGACTCTTTTGTATCCAAGGGGATTTTTAAGAATCTAAGGGAGTTACAGGATTCTCTTCCCAGAAGAATTTATGTAAATAGACATGTATAAATTTTAGGGGTTTGGAAATCTTTAGTCATCCATTCATAAATCTCAGTGTAGTCTCACTCATTTCCTCCCAGAACTAATAACTGTACACAAAAGTTGCCGAACTTTGCTCTTCATCCCTCTACACACATTTTCTTCACTTTTTTTCAGCATGGTTATGTGAATGAAAATAGGCAGTGAATGAAAATCTACAAAACTTTCAGGTACTTTGCACAGGTAGCAGATTGTACTTATGAATAACAGTCTGCTCCTTTTCTCTTTATTGACCCCGTGATGATGATAAACATTATTTATTAAATACCTACTTAAGGGGCCAGCCAAATGCGGATTAAAGCACCTGCAAGCAGGCCCAGGGGCCAAGGGTTTGATCCCCGTGCCTGCTGTGCCAGCTCCACCCCCAGGGCATGCTGAGACGGCAATTGAGACTGAGCATGGTGGCACACACCTGTAATCCCAGATCTTGGGAGGCTGTAAACAGGCAGATTACTAAGAGTCTGATCAAGTAGTAAGACCTTGAAACCCTATAGACCCTTCCCTAAAAAATATATAAAATAAAAATAAATAAGTAAATAGATAAATACCAATTTTGTACCTGGTGGATTACAAGAGCTGTTCATGCATTATCTCATTTAATCTTCAAAATAATCCAGTGAGAAGGGAGCTAATATTACCTGCAGAGCCATTAATCCTGATGTGTCAACATCATTGGATTAATAAAGGCCCACAGATTAATATAACATCCTCCTGAGTGTGTCTGGGTAGGTCCTGCGAGCACGGCCCTGAGTGCCATGTACAGTCTGTGGCCAGTCTGTGGCCATTGTCTCTCTGGCACGGCTCCCTGCTGCACTTTGGCCACCGTGAGCTAGGGCTGTCTTTGAGCCAGCTGACCATGGACTGAAGTCCCAGCACTGTGAGCCAAGCTAAACCTCTCCTGCTTTAAGATGTGGGTGTCAAGTATTCTGTCTCAGCCACTGGGAAGCTGATGAAAGCGCCTGCATTCTGTCAATGAAAGAACTGATCAGGAAGACTCCAAAATCACACTGTCAGGAATGGCAAAGAGCACATAAGCTTTATTGATGTAAAAAGCCATATCCTGGGATGGGCATGGTGTTGCCCATCTGTAGAGATGAATTGTATACATTGGAGGAAAGATTAAAAGTGATCACTGGCCTGGAAGAGTAAGGTATCTAATCAAAGACGGAAAAACATGCACACACATGCAACCCATAGATATCTACAGGCATATGCACAAACACATACATAAATGAGCATGCACACCATGCCTAGACTCACACACAAATGCACACTGAGACTGGGAAGCCCAAGTTAAATGCATATAGATGGATATTTTACCCGCAGGAGCCTAGGATGAGGCTGCTGGACAGACCAAGTAAAAAAGCTAAGCAGGGGCACTTACAGGTGGTGAAACTGGGACAGGCTTGAAAAAAGGGAATGTTATACAACTAGTAGAAGAGGTGAGGATGACTGGTGGGTGAACTTGATAGTCAGCTTGATTGGCTTGAGAACCACTTTGGACATCAGTAAAGTACACTTCTGAGTGTGTCTGAGTGGATCATGGTAGGTGTGATCTTGGGGACTATGTTGCTGTTGGCCCTTCCCTTCCTATTTTTGTCCCCTGCTCTATGCTTTCTGTATTTTATGAGTTGAGAAATTTTGCTCTGCCATACCCTTTGGCCTTGGAGCCAGCAGACCATGTACTAAACCCTCTGAAACCAGGAGCCTCCTCCTTTAACAGTGATTGTTAGTATTTTGTCCTAGCAATGGAGAGCTCATTAATACTGTCAACTCACAGGCAAGAAGACTAGCTGTGCAAGCACGGAAACAAAAGGAGTCGGGGGTCATTTCAATCCTGCAGACATTTTATGAGCACCTGCTCTCTGAAGATTACTATGGTATGGGGCTGAGACCCTGACCCTCAGCTGCTTGATATCTAGTGGGGGCCATCAGAGAGATACAGGATGCCAGGCATGTCTCACGCAGCCGAAGGGTTTGGCAAGAGCTCATTGTGTCTGGGGTGGCATCCCAGGCATCAGTTTTGGAGCTGATTGGTCTTGGATTTAGATTCCAGGTCTTGACCTTGCTGACTGTACAGTGTGAATATCATATAAGCACCCCAGCCCTGGTTTTCTCATATGCAAGGTGAAGACAATCAGAGATATACCTTGTAGAATGGTTGAAATTTTTCAGTGAGATAATCGTGTTGATAGCTCAGCACAGAGCTGACCAAGGAGGAACTCTAAGTAGACAGTGGTGACAGGCACTGCCCTTATCATTCATTCATTTCTCTAATGAAGTTATCAGCACGAAGCCAGACACACAATGGATACTTGAGAGTTAGTTTTCCTTCCTCTCCGTCTGGTCCTTGCGCCTGTTCATTCAAGGCAAGACGCAGGATGTTTATTGTGTCATGGAGGAAAAGGAAGGCCTGCCCTCCGCTCCCTTGACAGATACCCAGAGAAAGAATCACAGTTTTTCAGAAGAGGGACGGCGTGATAATAAACTGCATGGATTCTGAGAGCCAGAACGCAATAATGACAACTTGGTAACTCTGACAGGTGAAATTGAACACTTAGAACATTTCACTTGATTCCTTTCAAAAAGAGAGACAACCCACACCTTGGGTGTATCCTTAATTGGTCACATTTTGAAGCATGCTGTTTACTCCTGACCCCAGAGTTAATAAACAGCCAGAGTCCTTGCTGCATCGAAACACAGTTTACAGGAAGATTTGCTTGGTGCCAACAATCGTCTGTGGGTGTTAGAGTAAATTGCCCATCCATCAATTTCTCTTTTCCTGGAAGATATTGTTTTGGGATAAGAGATCCTTGGTAGATACACACACATACACACATACACACATCCCTAAACTTGTTTGCAAGACCCTCCCAGCTGGTTCCATTTCTTGTCCTTCTCTGTCTTCCAAGCCAGTGTCCCTTCTGCCCTTCTGCATTGGCTGGCACCTAGCTGTAGACTTAGCATCTTCTTTGCTGCCTCCTTCTCTCCCTCCTCACCTTCAATCCATCACCAACTCTAATGATTCTGCTTCTGAAGGGTCTCCACCCCAGTTTCCACTGCCCTGGACCTCATCCCCTACACTAAGGAGGCCCCTGCCATTGTCTTCTCGCTGCTCCCCCTGCCATCATTCTTAATCTCTCTTTCTCAAGCCATTCTCTGTGTGGCTACTAAGGCACTCTTCTAAAATGCAAACTCAGTCTCAACCTACTCCTGATTAAAACTTTCCAACTGCTCCCTGTTAACTTCAGGATGAAGCTTTTGCTGGTGAGATAGAGACCTTCATGATTCGTCACTGCCCAACTTCCACCTCCTTGCTACCGGGTCAAGGATTTCCAAGACCAAAGCAGCTAAGGCCTGCAGAGACTCATGGGTCTGCCCAGCTCTGTGTCTGTCACTTCTACTCTGGGGTGCTCTCCTCTCTTCCTAGGCATAGAAGTCTTCATCTCTGTTTCCATCTCTGATACTCATTACCACCTGCCCAAAGCCTTCTCAGACAAGTCACCTTTCATACAAAGAATTTATCTTGGAACAACACAAATATATTTCAATGGTTAGACACATTTCATTAAATGAGAATTTCTCATATTCATAAACAGGTCTCTATTTCAAACTGGGAATAAGCTGACATGAGGGCCCTTGCAACTTTAAAACCTGCGTACCAAGCACAGTGGGATTCACATGGATGATTTCACTTTGCCATCATAATATGAAAATTAGGTAGGTACTATTACTATTCCCATTTTATACCAAAGGAAATTTAGAGGTTAAACAGCTTTTCCAAGATCACACAGGCATTGTCAAACAGACTGAACTCAGAACTAAGCAATGCAAGTGGTAAAAGGCACTCAAGAAATACTGGCTTTCTTACTATGTTGACCAAGTGTCTATTCTTTTAAATTACCACCTCCTCCCATTCTGAAGACACATAGGTGTAGAATATGTTTTTAGTCTTTTCAGACCAAGGCTCAATTTATTGAACATTAACAATGGTAAAAATACAGTGCTTCCAATGAAAGAATACAAATCTGGGTAAGTTACAAAAAACAAAAACTTACGGCTGACAGTTGGGGAGGTTTCAAAGTCCCAGGTGGAGGGGCTGCTGTCTTGCAGGGTCTCCTTTTTGTGTCTCCTCATGGTAAAAGTCAGGAGAGAAAAAACAATATGAGAGAGAGTGTATGTCAAACTTGTTTTTATAAGGAGGCACACTGTCTGGATAAGGTTCCCAACTCTAGAGATAACATCAGATAACATCAAGCCATTCATAAGATCTGAGGCATCATGACCACTGGGGGTTGAGTTTCTAATACATGTATTAGGAAATACATAAAATCAGAGCACACAGAGAACCTAAATGATCCTAATGAAGCTGTCAGCAAAGGGATTTATTTATTTATGTATTTATTGCAGGAGTGGGATCTTGACTTTGTGATCATTTCAAAACAGTACTCCCTTGAAATTAGAGTCATGGAATGAGTTTGACTTTGGAGAGCCTATGTTCTCTATGAACTCTGAACACTTAATTGTGGTAACAATTTCTTTAAGCAAAAACTCGCAGGTGCTTGTAGTTGTATGAACTAGAATGATGAGCATCCAGGGACTGAGTGGGGCTTTGACCAAGTCTGTCACAACAGTAACAGTAATGATAACAAGGCACAAATCACTGAGCACTGATGATGGGTGTCTGTTCCATACAGTAATAATAAAAACCAAGGACCATTCACTACACATTGACAGCATTCCAGACCTTGTGCTGAGCATTAGGCATGATATGGCTTTCTGATAACTTGCCCAAGGCTACACCCTGTCATATCTGCCTAATGCCACAGCTTGTGCTCCAGTCACTATGATGCCACCACTACCATGCTGCTGCGTATTATGATCTGCTGAGATCTAAGCAGAGTCAGCGGCTGGCATGGACTACCCAGCTGGTTCACTGTGGTCAGGAAGCTCTGTAAACAACGTGAGATATGCACACGGGTTGGGAATGCCAGTGCTACAAGATAGCAAGCAGCCAACTGCCTCTGTGAGTCTGGGATCTCATCTCCCTGTCTACAAACTTCACCCTGAGTCCACTAGAGAGAATTAAGACTTCCTCAGAGTCCCTAGTAAAAAAGAAGAAGAAAAAGGGTCAAAGGAAAAGGAATCTCCTATATTGACCAAACAAGAAAAAATAGAAAAAAAAAAAATACCCTGGTACTTCTCCCAGACTGGCACCGAAAGAGTTAACCCAAAATGGGCCCCCATGATGAATAGCTATAATACTGTCTACGTAATGGGTTTCCTATTTAAATTTTGTGAGGATTTAATCAGTTGGGCGCAGCTGTGCAAGATGCACCATAAACTATGTTGAAAAATATGTAGACATATACATTTATCTGCTACAAATTAAGCTCACTTAGAGGTGGTCTTAATGGCCCATGTAGCCATCATTACAAGCATAAATTCTAAACTGTCTGTTTCCAGTGAATTTGCTTTGAGAAAAAAATTAATGCTCATCCTTAGCAGAGCATGGTAATAAATGAAAGGACCCTTAATTTGCAAAGCGCTAATAGCTCAGCCATTTTTCATTAGGATCCCCACGCTGGATTAGAGATGTCAGGTGGCTTCATGGGGGATTCCAGGGCCCAGGATGGGGAGGGATAGGGCTGGCATCCTGGAGCCCACCCTCTGTGGATTTGTTTGCCCCTGTTCCCAAGTGGGCAAATGTACCCACCTGTCCTGTTCTGACTTCATCTTTTCACCCAGAGTTGCAGCCACCATGGTAAAACTCTCTCAGTGTAGAGAACCCATGGAGCACGTGCTAAAGGGAACCCACAGCAGGCGGGGGTTCTTCCCCTTCCTCTCAGGTCCTAGCATGGAAAAAAATGGCAAAAAGAAGCTGAGTTCAAGTTCCAGTCCATTAGTCTGTGGCAGCCCGATCCCTGCACCTGGTCCGTACGGCATCCAGTGGCCTCCAGTTAGCAGGGTACCTCACTCTTACCTTCCCACATGCAGTGGTCCTAACCTTGCAGCATCCTTAATGATGTGGTGCAGTTATTTCATTCATTTTGAAAATGGGTGTGGAGCTGGGATTAGACTGAAGCCAAAGATGCAGCAATCTAAGGAGGACCTCCCCCTCTCTCAGTGCCACCTCTGTACTTATACAACAAAAACAGTGGGGAATCTCCTTAAATTTGGCTCTCTGAGTGCCTCTCTGGATAGGGACCCTAAAGGCATAGAGGAGTTAAGTAACTTGACCAAGAGTACACAGATGCAAGTCAAAGGGTTAGAGTTCAATTCACATCTAAGATCAAATTCTGTTATCTTCCCATCTGCCACCACAATGTCCATGTGAACTGAGAAGCTTAACTTTATTCAGCCCATTCCTATGAGCCAAGCGATAGCAGAAGCTTTAATGTGCGTTGTTTGCCTTCACTTTCTTTTTCATGCCTTTCACTTTCAGAAATAATCTTGTCAGTTTTTCTATTTGGGATCTGTATATGCTCTACTAGAATAGTTACCAACTTGTCACCAGTGCCTAGGAGAATGCTTGGTGCATAGTGGGTGCTCAATAAATATTTACCAAATAACTTATTCAACAGATGTTTAAATGTGAAGTGGTGTGAAACTAGTATCTAAGTTCTCATGACCCCAACATGGGTCAGAGCTGGGAAGGAGCTTAGGCTTTCTCTTCCTACGCTGCTGTCTAGGGTGTCCTCACACTGCATCTATCCTAGCAGAAGAAAATGCTGATAGAAAACCTAATCACATAAAAATTAAAATTTGGATTGTTTTTATCTAGTTCTTTTCCAGCAATTAGAAGTGCAGGAGCATTTTCACCGAAGTGTCAGATGGCAAGAGTTGTGACTGCACTAGGAGGTAGTGAAGAGAAGAAAAAGGAGGAAAATCAGAATCTTAAGGAACAGCCACAAAACGTTATTAGCCTGTTGAAATCCAACCGGTTGTCAAGATACAAGAGATTACTAGAGATCTAGGCCAATCTCAGGATGCATGTAAGAGCTTGTTTTCAGATCCTGGGACAAGCTCCTGGCCCCTGTGATCCCATCTGAGAAAGTCTCCCACCTCACCATCTCTAGGAAGATTCTCCACATGCCTTTTCCATGGAAAGTACTAGGAAGGAAAATAAATCTTTCAGATCTGGCCTAAGGTTCTGCGCAATTGAATGACTGATAAGGTTGTGGAAACACCCTTATTGTGGGTGGTTCCCACAATAGCATCACTGCCATTGAAGCATGAAACCAGGAACAGCCAAACAGATGTCTCTCCTCCAGGCTGGGTGTCAGGAAAGCAGTGCTCCCCACTTCCTTGTAGGTCCCACGACTAAGGTCCACATGGGACCTGGGCAGTGGCCACTGAATGAATTATTGAGGCTGACATGGAAATAGACTGAATGCTTGGTGGACCTTCATCATAATGTATTTACATTAAATACATTGGCAGATGTTTCAAGGATATTGATTTTTTTATTTTTATAGGTAAAAATGGTAAAGGGCAGATCTGATCTCTTAGTAAAGGCCAAAGTTAGGATTGTCATGCCTGCACTGACAAATCTCTAAGTCAGCATCCTTCTCTTTGTAGAAGTCCCACCCCTTCCCTAGCTAGCAAGTGGCACTACCTCCAGGAATCTTTCTCTGATATCCTACCCTGACCTAGACTGACCAGATGTCCCTGCCACGTCCTCGAAGCACCCAGTGTGTATAGTCTGCCCCACCTCCACACTTACCCTCCCTTGCAGCTCTAGGAGGGCAGAGGCGGGATGCATCTTCTGCCTTGGGCTGGGCCTCTGTCTCCTAGCACAGACACGAGCACCGAGGATGACGGGTAATGAGGGAGCCAATACTAGTCTCTATCAGAATGTCTCAGACAGCCAGGTGCCTAAGAATCACTAAGGGAGACTGAGAACATGCAGATTGCAGTTCAGGACATCCAGAGATTTGTACTTCCAACAAGTCCCCATGTGAGGTCCATGCTGCAAGCTCTGGGGCTCCCCTTTAAGGAGAGAGGGTCCATGTGTGTGTATCAGCTAGGAGCACGGGCTACACAAAGTGCAGAGGTGCTGTCCTACCCCAGCTCTTACCTAATGAAGTGAGTTAGTGAGTCTGTGTGATATCTTTTTCACCCTTTTAATTTTTTCAGAGCAGATGGGCAATCATTCTTAATGAGCATTTTGCTAGATGCTCTACGTGCATGCTGTTTACCTCAAATGGGGGGGGGTCTTCCTTGCTATAAAGGTGGGGCCAGTTTCTGCTGAACCTGGGGACAGCCGTGCTGTGGCTTGGGAAGCCAACCTGCACGCACTTGTCTCCCGACTGCCAGTGACAGTCTGGGCAAGTCATTCAACCTCCCTGTGCCTCACATCCCTTGTTTTTAATATGGTGGCAATTATAATTACAATCTTTGCTTCATTGTGTTGTGAGGGCTGAACCAGAAATATATTGTGGTCCAGTTATAGGCACTGTCTGCTGGAGCATTGTCTGCTGTTCTTGAGAGTTGCTTGATGCACAAATGGGGATGTGTCCCAGTCAGGCCCCAGCCCAGAAAAATAATTTCAGGGCAGCTGCTCAAAGACTGAGCTGAAGAGATGGGAGGACCAGAGAGCTGCCATCCAGATTTTCTGATTTAAATGGGACAGTCATCTGACTGCAATAAAGCATGTTTTAAACAAGAGACTTGTTTGCATGTGGGCACATAAAGATGTAAATTCAAGCCATAAATCTCCCCTTGTGGCTCAGGTGCCAGAAGAGCTCTGTGGTGCTGAGTCACCAGACAGACCCTGGTCTCACTCTTTCTGGAGCCAAATGACCTTGGCTTCTTCAAGACACAGTGCTTCTCATACAGCTCCATCCTTCCCCACAGGACCTGCTTTCTGACCTTAGCAAAGTGACAGAGTCATAAAGCCACGTTTCCTGTAGATAGTGACAAGTCACAACCAACTGGGATGGGTGTGTCCTTGCCAGAGAAGAGCTCCCAGGTGGCTGGGTCCCAGGTAAGGATGCAGCAGCTCACCAGGTGCTAGGACATCCCCTCCTCTGGGCTCCTCTGCCCCCCAGCCCACACCATGGCTGCAGCTTGTGGACACATCGGCCTTCCTCGGCCCAGGGCCTGTCCTACATGCTTCCCTGTGCCCAAATCCCCTCTTTTCTTCCCAGAGTTATTGTGTTCTCACTTTCCAGGTCTCACCTTGAATGTTGTCTTCTGAGAGGGTTTAGACTCAGCGCCAAGAACTGCACACATAGTGCCTGCCTGCCTGCCTGCCTGCCTGCCTGCCTGCCTGCCTGCCTCCCTCCCTCCCTCCCTCCCTCCCTCCCTTCCTTCCTTCCAGACAGCATGCTTTCCTGCATGGTACATGTGCTGGCTTCTCCTGTCACACTTGGCGTTAGTTTAATTGCTTCCTCCCTTTCTCCCCACTGGGCTGTCAGCACCAGGGTTGCTGTGCCTGTCGCTGTGTCTGTTGGTCACAGGGGCTCAAATGTGTGGATTATTCAGGCTGTGCTACGGGTTTCCTGGCTTCCTCCTTCCCCTCCCCCCACTACCTTCTGGTGGGGTAAATACTAGTAATGAATCCATTTTCATAGATAAGGAAACTAAAAAACAGAGCCCTTGAGTAATGTATTCAAGATCACACAGGTAGCAGCAGATCCATGAGTCTCCCCAGACAAGACTGATGTTTTGTGGCACCAGAGCCAGAGTGTGGACCGCTTTGCAGTTCTTGCACTTGGCAGTCAGGTGCATTTGGGAGGTCAGACTCTCCAGAGTGAGCATTAGATGCCCAGCACTCCCTGGTGCCAACAGAACAAAGCACAGGCCGGGGTCTCCCCTTTCTATCCTTCCTTATCCTGTGGACACCGAGCCAAGAGAGGCTAGGCACATAGTTAGGACAGGGTAAAAGTAGGATTGAAGTCCTTCCAGACTGGTTCTGGACCCTGCATCACACAACACAATGTCAAAGTTTTAAAATGTTTTTAAAGATGCACTCATTTCACTCAGCACCAGCTTTCTCACATAGCGTTGATGACTGAGGCAGTCACAGGCAGGAAGAGATCTGTCTGCTGGGCCAGAGGGCCTGAGCCTGGGTCCTCAGGTCCTGCTTTTTCTGTTAGAGCAAGATGTCACCTGGAAGGAAAAAGGTATAGATATCTGGTAGAGTACTTTGGAAAAGATGGAGCCCAGGTAAGCACGCACCATGAATTCAAGTCAGGCAGCCTTTTCCTGAAAATTCTTTCCCAGAGACTGAGGAGAGGCTTGAAGACATTTATGTAGGCAGCACCAGATACACTTTATAAACTCCAGACCCTCCTGCCGTTGCCTTCATGAGCTATAGCATAGGCACAGACCACCTGTACTGTTAATTACTTAGTATTTTATCTCTAAATAAACTCATTTAAATAAAATTATTTGAAATTTATGAAAAATACAGCTATTTAAAAATAGTCATTAAGAACTCTAAGTGGAAAATAAGTAATATTAGGTGGTAATATTAAGTATAGATACAATGAAAACAAAGTAATATTATTAAGCTCCAACCAGTTACCACTGCGAAGTCTTAACCAGAGGTTTGCAATACTGTTAAAGAGCCATAGGTAGATATTTTGTGTATGTGCGACTGAGGATTGAATGCAAGGCCTTTAAACTAAGCATCCCTGGCTGGCCTTGAACTTGCACCCTTCCGGCCTCAGCCTCCCACAGTTCTGGTGTGTAGCACCATGCCCAACCAAGTTAGTAATGCCGCTTAATGCTATGGGCCACTTGGGAGCCATCCACAAAACACATGTCCTAGTGGGAGACCTGGATGGGGAAGAAAACTGGGCTTCCGGCCCCACCTCTGCTCCCCACTCATGCTGGACCCCAGTTCCCTCCCCTGTAGAAGGAGAGCTAGACAAGAATGGAGTGAGGAGGCAGTCTCTCGAGTCTCTGCCTCTCAGATCCTGACTCCATGCAGGCTGAGCGATATTGCCTCCTGCAAACTGCCGCACGTGGAAGCGGAGAATGGGTCCTGCAAGAGCATTTCAGAGACACATCATTTCCACACCAGGCTCGTTCCTCGGCTGACACTGAGACTCACAACTTTCTGGGAAGGTCTTATCCACTGGCAAAAGCCAATTTGACAAGTGAATAAGGGTGGAGGGCTTGGGAGAGAGCAGGACGGCAAATAAAGGTCCATTCAATTCTAGAAAACCAGCCGTAGTGGGCAATTGGATAGCTCACTTTGGTTAGAATACTCTGCAACCAGTAGGATTATCTTCAACGATAAAATTCATGCCTCCCAGCCTTCAAATAAAGATGTCCCCAGGAGGGTATTGATGGCATCATTGTTGCGGGAAAGGGAGCGAAAGAGTGGCCCAGAGATCCCATTGTGTGTGGAATAAAAGGGCTGGGAAACAGATCTATTTTTGTATTAGCTAACTGCAGTCCACTGCACCCCTAGATCTCCTCATTCTAGTGCCACAACAGCTCCACCCCAGGAAGCCGGAATGTGCTTCTAGCAAACAAACACAACCCTGCACACCCTCAGGGGAAGGGCTGGATTTAGGGACACAAAGCACCGCAGGTGCCCAGGCTCAGGCCTCTGGCAGCCCTTCATTTTCCAAGCACCTGAGCCCACAGCCTCTTGGTGCAGCCTCCCTGGTGCAGCAGCAGGAGGGCCCCACATTTTTCTCTGCCCATCGGATTGTCTTGCTGACCACTGGGCACATGATTAGCCAAAAGACAATGCAGGTACAGCTAAAGGTTGAGGAGCGGCTGGAGAGCCACCCACATTTGGGAGACTCACCATTACTCACTTACATTTTCTAAATTTGGTTTGATGTGCAGGAAGCTCAAAGGGAAGAGGCTCCCTGAGGGTCCTAAGTGGCAGCCACTTCATTGTGGTTGGTGTGCCAGGTTCTGTTCTTAGTGCATGGCAGATGTGAAGACATTTCCTTCCTGCCCAACGGTGGGCAGCGTGGTGTCATCATGCCCACTACCTTTCCTCTTTACACAAGTGCAGACTGATGCACAGAGCACTAAATGACTTTTGCCAATAGTAACACCCAGTGCTCCTGCCTCCTCTGCTTACCCCAGGTGGGGCTAATCTCGGCAGCCTCCGCCAGAGTCCCCCTCCAGTTACCTCCAACTCACACTTTGTGAGTCCTAGGGGGTGGAAGCTGGAAAATGCCAGCAGACATCCCCTGGCCACTTTGTGGGTGAGCCACAAAGCGTAAGGACGTGGCCAACCTCACAGAGGAAATTAGTGAACCAGAATCTCTGCCCGGGCTCATGGTGCCCACTCAGCCCCTTCTGAAGACCTAGGTTTCCAGCTCACTTGGAGGCCTTGAGTTAGTCACATCCTCCTCCAAAACTGGCTCCCTGGCTGGCACAGCCTGGCTGGGGAAGGAACAGCCCAGCCCCATAGCTCAGCCAAGTCTCCTGGCAGCTGCTCTCAGCCTAGAAGCCATGAGAGCCCCACATCTGCACTCTGCACCAGCAGCAAATCAACACAGGCCTCTGCCCATCCTCTCACAAGTCTGGTGCTTGTCTGCAGGCAACACTTCCAAACTCCAGCCCTACATCTCCCCAATTGCATGTGCTGCCTCCTCCCCAACCCACAACCCCTTAAGATCAACTCAGCGAGTTAAGCCAGAGAGGAAAATCACTAAAAGTGATTATAGGCCTGTTGAGTCTAGGGGTGAAGCAGGTCATGCACCCTATACTTTTTCTTCTTTTTTTTTGCGGGGGGGGGATACAGGAGTATCCCCTATTGAAGAAATGAACAGTTCCTCATCTGTTTCTCTCCTTCTCAACCTTGGGGGCAGGGCTCAAAATTTCCAGAGGGCAGACCTCACCCTGAAAGAGGAAGTCAGAAGTCCCAAGGTCAAAGCTGGGCTCATACTTCTAAAAATTCATTTTAGGTTATTCTAATGCACAGCCATGGTTGAAATGCACAGATGGAAATCTTGGTTTGTGGTGAAGAAACATGAACTCCTCTTGTGAGACCTCATGAGCTGCTCATCAAACTACAGAGACTTCTCAGCCCCCGGCCTGCCTGTATCGGTGCCATGCTTGTGTACCCAGGCTCCGGAATCAGACCAGCCAGCCTCCAGCCCTACTTGGATTATGACCTGTATAGACTGTGTGACCTCTAGGGAGTTTTGTTTTTCTTTTCAATACTGCAGGTTGAACCGAGGGCCTTTGCCTTGAACTATAGCCCCATCTTTGTTTCTTTTGTATTGTGAGACAGGGTCTAACAATAGAGACCCTGAGCTGCTAACTCGCCCAAGTGAGGCTCACATTTCAGATCCTCCCTCCTCAACCTGTCACAGTGCTGGGATTATAGGCATGGGTGATGACACCTGACTCTAGGTGGGATTCTTAAAACAGATTCTCGAAGCTTCCTTCATCCACCAGCAACAGGCCTTCAGTCCCAACATGGTGGTGTGAAAGGAATGAAAGGCGATATCTCTGGGCTTGTTCTGTTATTATAATGTTCGAATTTACCACTATAAAGACAGCTTTTACCCTTTTAAAACAGCTTTCATTGCATCCCACAGGTTTTGGTAAGGAGTATCTGCATTTTAATTTGATCGTAAATATTTTTTAATCTCTAATTTCATCTGTGACCCACTGGTTGCTTAGGAGGTTGTTATTTAATTTCCACGTGTTTATGGTGTTTTGTAGTTTCTTTTTTCAGTACTTTCCAGCTTTATTGCACTGTGATCAGATTGTATGCATAGGATAGTTTTAATTGCTTTGCATTTACTTAAGAATGCTCAGTGTGCTAGCATATGGTCTCTTTAGAAGAATGTTCCATGTACAGCTGAGAAGAATATGCATTCAATTGTTGTTGAGTGAAACACTATAAAAGTCTACCAAGCCAGTTTCTTCATAAGTTTGGTTTAGTCCTGTTTTCTTTGCTTTTTTTTTTTTTTTTTTT
>NDGM011253088.1:4317-17646 GCA_002564305.1 Octomys mimax | reverse complement strand
TGAACTCAGGCCCTTGCGCTTGCCAGGGAAGCGCTTATTCCACTGAGCCGTCTCCCCAGCCCTTTAATCTTTCATATAGGCCACAGAGTGAACAGAGTCTGGTCTCAGAATGTACATATATTTTTCTTTGCAAGTCTCTTGATAGAAGAGGATTATAAGGTTAGGTTTTTTTTTCCCCCTCTCTTTCAGGTCAACTAAGAATGTACAGTACTCCATCAAGTTTCATATATATTACTGTTGGATCTTTGGTCTATGGCAGCACATTTTAACTTAAGCAAATCTCTTAAATTCCTTAGAAGAAACTTCAGTAGGCTTTTTATGCTATCAACCCATCAAACTCCCATAAACATTTTTTTCCTTGATTCAGTCTAATAATGTAAAATACTTCTACTTCAAAAAATTTCTTAACACAGTGAAACTAGTTGAACAAAAATAATGCTTCAAAATTTCTTACTTATTTTCTTCATGCTAAAAAGGGGCCGGGGAGTTAGCTCAGTAGAATAAGTGCTTGCCTGGCAAGCACAAGGGCCTGAGTTCAATCCCCAGTTCTGCAAAAAAAAAAAAATATTTGTCCCTTCCCCACTTTGCCAGTGCTGCACCAATCTCAAATATTCATACCCCATCTATCAATGGGAGTAATATTGAAACAATTGTTTTCTTGATATACAGAGTTTAAAATAATACATAGGAAAAAACAGAAATAAATGAAATGAAATAATACATAGATTTCTTTGTGCTACTAGTTATAGCTAAGTCATATGAAAAATATTTTATACTGTCTTCAGAATGGGAAAGAGAAAGCTTTTGCAAATGGGAAGTGAACCAAAACACAAAACACGAGGGAAGGATGGGAAACAGGACATAAAAATAACTAAAATGTGTTCTCTATAGGTGTCAACTCAGCACGATGAATATAATCATATAATTATATAAAATTATGTGTTACATATATGAACTAATAAATATTAAAATATTTAAAATATTTGAAAAATTATTCGGGTCTATCAAGTTTGCTAGATATATTAGCTAATCCCTTTCATGTCTTCTTTAAGCAACCTAGGGCTTTAAAAGGCTGCATGCTTCTTGAAACAACAAGGACCCAGGGGACAGAGCTTTCATGGTCAGTCACACAAGCCGCCATGCCCCTGGCCTGAGCCATTCAGACTGTGAGGTTTCATCTTCTTCCTTCACAATGCCTGAATACCCGCAGGGCATCCTCCATAAGTAATTCATGAGCAGCAAAAAGCACATGCTCTAATCAATAAGGAGTAATGGCAAAACTCACAGCAGGTTCAAGAGGACTCACTGCGTATTACATTAATATCTGATTAAGTTTCCTGGGAAATTTAAATTTTTTTATAGACCAATGACCTAAAATTAACCTGTTAATTTTATGTTTATAAAGCATCTTTCCCATGGGGCAAAAAAATACTTTCAGAATATATTTAATAAAAGTAGAAGGCTAACATGAGCATTTTTAATAAATAAGATATTATCTTGAGATCGTGCAGAAAAAGAATTAGAAGTTAGTTTACCTCTCTCTATACCTAAAAATATTTCTAATAAGATTATTTGCCTAACATTTATTGACCATTTTCAAGTGTATGTTAGAAAGGTTTCAAAACAGTTTTGTTTTTCAACTGCCAATGTCCCATATTTCACAAATATCTAGAGCATTTTCTTTCTTTCTATAGTAACTATACTTGTTTATTCATGGCAAGTATTCTAAGTGAAAACCTTAAGCATTAGAGTAGTTATATTTGAAACAAATTTGTTAAAAATCATAAATCTTGATTTCATGATTGCTCACCTTTGTATTTGAATTAAAAATTCATGATACTACACATAAAAATGGTTTACATGATGGATTACAGAAACTCTTAAACATTTTTTCTCCAATTTTCTTTTGTTCAAATTGATAGTAAAAAAAAAAATTTGAATTTTTTAGCACGTTCTTAGGAAGAAACTCAGTTAAAAAGCTTACTGGAAGGCCCAGGGAGATAGATCAGTAGAATAAGCCCTTGCCTGGCAAGCACAGGGTCCTGAGTTCAATTCCTGGTACCGCAAAAAAAAAAAAAAAAAAAAAAAAAGAAAAGAAAAGAAAGAAAGAAAATCTTACTGGAAAGTAGAGTTCTGATCCATGCCTTTAAATAAGACTACAAACAATCCTCACAAAGATATAGAAAAATTACCCGGATCTACTATTCAGTGAAGTAGCTCTGCTCATCAAGCCTCAGTATCCTTTTTATTATTTATTGATTGATCAAAAGACAATGAGGAATGGTTTGTAGTAACAAGGATTGAACTTGGAACCCTGTGCTCGCCAGGCAGGCTTATACCACTGAACTATCTCCCCAGCCCTTAGGATCTCTTTTAAAGAGAATAAATGAACTATATATATATATATATATATATATATATATATATATATCAATAAACACCTTATCAGTAATGGCCAATGAGGTACAAATATCAGTTTCTTGCTTACATGCTTTGTAAAATTGGTAACAGGATGGATTGTGGGCATCAGAAATGTTGGCTTCAAATTCTTCCTCCACTGCTATGGATACATTTTATTCAGGCCAGCTTTTTCTCTAAGCTTCAGTTTCCTCACCTGGAAAACTATAAATCATGCCCATCTTGTAAAGCTGTTTTTTGGGGCTAAAAGGATTATAATCTATGCAAAACACAGTATTTTAAGAAAATGAAACAAGTTCAACAAATGTTAACTATTGTTATCAGCAGTACTAGCTCTACCCTTGGTAGTTACTGCAACTGTGCAACAGAGGCTGAGAAGAGATAGTCACTAAACAAACTGCTATACAATAGATTATTTTCCTATTAACTGGAGCTTATACTTTCAATTAGCAAACCTTATATTCAATTCATTTGAAAGGAGAGGGCCAGCCAAATAGCTCCGCGGATTAAAGCATCTGCAAGAAGGCACAGGGGTCAGGAGTTCCATCCCTGGGCCAGCTATGCTGGCCCCACCCCTGGGGCACACTGAGAAGGCAACTGGGCATGGTGGCGCCCACCTGTAATCCCAGCTCTTGGGAGGCTGTAAATAGGCGGATCACTACAAGTCTGATCTAGTAGTGAAACCCTGAACACCCTATAGGCCCTGCCCTAACGTACAAAAAAAAAAAAAAGGAGATACTTTCAAATGTACATCGTGCGCTGGTAACCAAAGCATTTTGAATTTCTCAAGTACATCCTGAGGGGACCAAATGCCTTAAACTTAATTGATAATTATACATATTATATATATATATATAAAATATATATAATATATATGAATTGATAACTTTCGCAATCAGGTAAGATACTTTCATAATCACTTGCTTTCATTTCACTGTCCTCAGTTCTTTTCACTGTATAGTTGCTAACAAAAGTAAGGAGCTTATATTTATTTAAACATGTACATTGTGATATAAAATACAGCAAATCCTTCACACAAACATATGGACTTTTAAAATAACACACATACTAATATAAACATAGGTTGTTTTAAATCTGCATTTACTTTATTAATTGATCCAGAATCCATTAACCATCATAAAAATATCCTAAATTTACATTTTGTAAATGAACCTTTTGGATTCAGTGCTAGAAAACAATACTAGCTGTTGTTTTCCCTTGGTCAATGAGTGCAATATGCAGTGAAAACACAGTTTAGATGGAATCAACAGTGACCTTACTTTGGTACAAAATTATGTTTTCTGGAAAAAAAAAAAACTATACTATACTTCATCTTATTCTTTTACATTGTAAATGTTTTCCTTCTTTTTTTAATCTCTTGTAAAAAAAAAAATTCACTTTTAATTAAGAAGAAATGCTTAGAACAGAGTAGTCATGAATAACCAGGTACAAGTAGTCTCCAACCTAAGAATCCCATACTCTTTTCATCTTTCTTTGCCCTCTTTTTAATAATCCTGAATCTATGCAATTTTCTGCTGATGCCTATGTGGCTGACAACAATCAGTAACAACCTACTTTCAGGAATGAACCTTAAGTATTTTGTCATTTTTCTGGGCTTCCACAAATATAAATAGATCAGAGTATTATGAGGAATGTTGAAAGAGAAAACAAGGTAAGAGGGGTATATTGATCTTAGTTCCAAACTCTGCTTTCATGAAGAAGCAACAAAAAAGGAGAACATTTAAAAATGGGAAGAATAAGCTGATGCACAGATTTTCTTCTTTTCAGGAAAATTAATTTTATACCAAAGGTCATTGTTGACTCTGGCTAAACTGTGCTTTCATTGTATATAGCATTCCCTAAGGAGGGAGAAAACAGCAACCAGTTTTGTGCAAGCTGTACTGGAAATGTCACCAGCCTCTCTTCACTATTTAAAGCCCTCATGGTATCACACAATAAGAAATAATGGTCACTGTAAAGCAACAAACAACCATTGTGGATCAACAGGCAAAAAGCTAGCCTGAATTATAAAATACTTAAAGAAAATATAGTTTTAGTACATTTAATATACACATATGCATCCTCTGTTAGACAACAGACTACAGAGTCTGGAACTTGATTAAATAACAGGCTGTTCTTAAGTATTTTATTATACATAAAATACATCTCAAAGCAACCGTAAATTACGTGAATCATCCGAATTGTCATACTAGTAAATTCCAGCTTCTCTAGTTTTGCTTATTTGTGCTTAGGGCCCCTTTCACTTGCTAGTCAGTTATTTCCTTCTGCACAAGCAGTAGCATGGTTAACAAACTGCTCCTGGAAGATCTCATAGATTTATAACTTTTGCTCTTAGAAAAGCTGGAGATTTTCCTTTCCATTCCCTGCTTATACGTGTATAAGCTACTTACTGCAATCCAGCAAAGCTTCCTCGTATTGACTGACAGCCTCCCTGTAGAGCTGACAAGAGGTGATAGATACACCCGCCAGAGCATTACTGAAGATTGGAGAGGCTGCTGCTGCTGCTGCATCCTGGAGACTAAAAAGTCTCCCCTCATTCACAGCAAACTCTGAGAGTTGGAAATGGTCTTCAAATTTTAACACAACCCCTTTACAATTCAATTTCTTCTCAGAGCAACATTAAAGAAATAATGGGGTTTTGCTATTTGAAGCTCATTTTCATGTTTATAATAGTGTCAGTATGATTGACCCATTATTATTAAACTAGTTTTTAATGAAACTCCATTTCACTGTAACAGCTAAAATATTGCAGCTGAAATTGATTAATTATACCCCATAAGAAAGTAATAACAGACTTTCCTATTTGAAATACATAATGGTAAACTGCTGTTTTATTCTTCTAATTATATGAAAGCAGATAAAGTAATATACACTCCCTATCAACAAATTTCAAGACTTTGCTTTTATCCTTTTTTTTTCCTCCAGTCAGAGTCCTTGTTAATGACAGGAGCATATCATAATTTAATTAGCTGACACTGATTGGCAATCTACCCACTGCTATTTAATTGGAATCGTTTCACAGAACTATCCATAAAGGCTCACTTTGCATAACTAATAACCTTCATAAACAAGACCTTTGGAAAACTGCTGACTTTTATAGAAAGATACAGAACATTTGGACATAGTTATTATATTGCAACTTTACTAGACTGGGGAACACAGAATTTCCCTGCCATGTATACACATGGTTGATTCTAGAAGCCTGAAACAGGTTCTGAGAATAGCACAAAACTGCCAACAGTCAACTTGCCTTCCACCTCACATAAGCATCACTCAATAATGTATAGCGCCATGGAGCTAAAGCTTTCTGTGAGAGTGTCATGTAAAGCATTTCCCAGACCAAGTCTTTCACTAGCATGTTAAATCTAATAAAAGAAATAGCAATTGCTGCTTAAATACAGAAGAGGAAGCCAGGTGCAGGCACATATGTTTCAGAGGCTGAAACCAGGAAGGGAGCTGAGGCCAGTCTAGGCAACATAGCAAGAAACCATCTCAAAACAAATAAATGATGGAAACTGAGGTAATAAGCAGAGGTCATTTTCATGGCCTTAAGATAAAATACATACTTACTCTACTTGAAAATATAGTAGACTGGAGTAAATCTGTAGAAAACAATTATTCTGCTAACTGCAGTCAGAAAAGCATGGGCGTGTGGTACGTGTATGGCTCACACAGATGGTGACTCTTGAAAAATGTATAAGCATTCTCTTTTAGAAAGCAATGGCCATGGAACTATAAAATTACAAAATAATTTTTAGTTAGGCTCACTTCTTTGTAGAAGACTGGGACCTTGAAAATAGATTTTTTAAAAAAAGAAACACACACAAAATAATCGTTTAAAATATGATTTCATTCTTAATTCACAACATTGTCATCCACATGACTTGTAAGAACAATGTTATGTCAAAATACAGTTGCCTTGGGCAGCAGATTATCCTTGCTTCCCAGGATACCACTGTTACAATCCTGTATATTCACAGTAAAAGCATCACATACTGTCAAATCCTGGGCTCTGTGACTGCAGTACTATTTTGTTAGTTACATGCAGCAGGGAAAACATGGACATCAGGTATGAATTTTACTCAGAATTCTACAACAATAGCTACAAGATGACCTAGATTAAGTTCATTAACTTGTCAGAAGCTTTAAGTTCTTATATGCAAGGGCCAGCCAAATAGCTCAGCGGATTAAAACACCTGCAAGCAGGCTCAGGGGCTAGGAGTTCGATCCCCAGGCCTGCTGTGCCCACCCCCCAGGAGGAGGGCACTGAGATGGCAATTGAGACTGGGAATGGTGGCATGCACCTGTAATTCGAGCTTTTGGGAGGCTGTAAACAGGCGCATCACTGTGAACCCAATCTAGTAGTGAGACCCTAAACACCCTGTAGACCCTGCCCTAAAATACAAAAAAAGTAAGAAAGAAAGAAAAAAATTATTATATGCAAAATGAAGGAAGTGATAATAATATGTAACTTGTATGGTTGTCAGAAAAGCTCATTATGTATATAAATTGTTTAGCCGTGAATAGTTGCTCAATAAATAGCAAATTTTCTTATAATGATTATTATACACTTAATTTGGTTAATAATACTGATTGAATTGTTGGAATCAAATTTAAAAAAATTTGTCCAAGAAGACAATGAAAAGGTATGACTGTTGGCATCTGAGCTTTACTATACTAAAGATAAGTTTTAAAATGAAATTCTTGTCCTATATTTGTTTATATTGCCCTAATAGTTATTGATTAACTATTATTAACTGTTATTGTCTCACTAAATGTCCCTGACTTGAAGGAACCTATAATTATAAGAGCACAAATAATAAATAAATAAAAATCCTTTAAAAAAAGTAGTAATTTTAAGAGCAGAGCCTGGAGCATCAGATGACTCAGTATTAACTCAGTCTATTCCCTTGCTATGCAGATTAAGCTTCTTAAATTGACTTGCTAATGTGAAAAAGCACTGAAATAATAATAACAGTGTTCATTTTAGACATCATGATGTTTAAAGGAGATAATCTATATAGAATGCTAACTACATGTTGGCCACACACTAAGGTCACGTATGTTAGTGGTAATATCTAATTAGTAACAATACAAGATCAAATCTGATACAGATAAGGAACTCAAAAAGACTAAAGGGCCTTACTGATGTAAAGAAACACAGGTGGGAATTTTCTTCCAAGAGTTCTGACTTCAAAGCTCATTTCCAACCCTTCTGCCATAAATCACTCTTAAAACCATCTCAAGCATTATTTACTAACAAGTATTTACTGAGCAATTATTGTGTGATTATCAAAGTACTAGTTGTTGGGCCTTAAGGAGTTTACTTAGCTTGGAGAAACAGACAGGAGAGGAAGGAAAATATAGTAATGACCTCTTATGTAGCTGGGCTTCCAATGGATGTCTGAAACTGTAGATAGTACCAAACCCTAAATATACTATGATAAAGTCTAATTGATAAATTAGGCACAGTTAAAAGACTAACATTCACAT
Source organism: Octomys mimax (assembly GCA_002564305.1). Classification (NCBI taxonomy): domain Eukaryota; kingdom Metazoa; phylum Chordata; class Mammalia; order Rodentia; family Octodontidae; genus Octomys; species Octomys mimax. Next base: position 9,714 of record NDGM011253088.1, on the reverse strand, counting down.
GTTCATGACAGGGTCACAAAACATATGTCTTGCTGCCAGGTGGCTTGAATCACTGGTGGTGCTATTCACATGACTGTCCTATCAGACAGCTTTTTATTAACTTTCTTAATAAAAAGACCAATACAACTTATTAGATTTACTTGTAGCACCAGTGGTATGCCCAATGGGATGGTCATACGTATACCACTGGTGGTTCAAGTTGGCCAGAGCATGTTAAATAATACAGTAGAACAATTAAACAAACACTGGAAAAATTGCCAGCATTACAACCTTTGCATTCTGGAGCCATTAGTGAGTAAAATAAAGAACACAAGCACTGCACTATTTTAACATGTGATTCAGTAAACAACAGGGCCACCAACAGATGGTGGTGAAACAGCACAGACAGCTGACTAAAGATGATTCATATCATGTAACTCAGAGTATCATATAATTTAAAACTTATGAACTGTCATGTCTGAAATTTTGTATTTAATATTTTTGGACCACAGTTGATCACAGGTAGCTGGAACTGTAAAAAACAAAAACACAATCACGAAAGGTCCCTGTGCACGAGGCAGAAGGAGCACAATGCAGGTGGAACAGGGAAGTACAAAAACACAGAACTTCTCAGAAGAATACAAGTTTTTAAAAGCTGCTTATGTTACCTCACATTGTGATCTCTTAAAACCAGAATTTTTAGAGATATCAATCAGCTCTAGATATTTATATGGCAAAGATTCAAACTGCAAACATGTAGTTGGACCAAAAAGAAGGAAAAGGTATATGTCCTGATCTCAGAAAAGCAACCAGGTGCATGTGCAAGGTAATGTCACGGGTTTGAGAAAGAGACCCTTGGAACAAACCTTCTTTTCCTCTGCCCTTGTTAACAAGAGAAAAAAACTTTTTCCTTCAGCTCTGAAGAAAAGAGTAAATGCAAATGGATTTCTCAGAAAGACAGCATGTGGGCCTGAGGTTGGGTGAGACAGAAATAACTGACTGAAGACCTTCCTCAGGGTGAGTTCTGAGGAAGAAAAAAGAAGAGCAGCAGGGGTATGAAGGACCAGAATTGGAAGCAGAAGTAAAATAATAATAATAATAAACTGCCTGAGGAATCTAAATAATTGGAAATGCGCGCCCATGCCAGCCTGAGCCATACAAGCAATTAACCTATAATTAGCAAGGCAGTGCAAAGAATTCGGAGAGGAGGGAAAGCTAAAGATGGGAGAGGGAAGAGAAAGGAGCAACTTAAACTTTTAAGACCCTTTCAAGCTGTTCCTAATTTCATGAATGCTGCCAGTGTTCATTCCCTCTAATCAATGAATCAAACTGACAAAGGCACCTGCAGACAGTTTAGGGTGGCCACTGGAATTAGATGCAGACCCTTTTCATGCTAATCTGTATGCAGGTGTGAGAGTCCTTGGCAGAAGGCAAGATGCTCAAGAATAATTAGACCTGCCCTCATTTCTTTCTGTTGAGGGCAGAAGCACCTAGTGTATTTAGAATATCCCATGTTACAGACATCTGAATCCACATGTTCACTGATCAGGTTAAAGTTGGCACTACACAGCACATTTTTCATCATTGTAAACAAACTTTACCTAGGTAAAGCCTGGTGAAAGGATGGGCACTTTCTTCACTTAATTTCCAAGACCTACAAAATGCTAGCCTTCAGAAGTAGTAGTGGCTTCATGATTTACTGCTTGAAAAAGGCCATACCTTAGAGGATTCCTGTCATGAGCTTTAGGAACAGCCAGCAGAGAAGCCCTCATTTAATATGAGAGGCAGGAGAGAAAAGCTGGAAAATAGCCCCATGAAGATATGCTTCATTTCATGTTGAAAATAGTGTGAATCCAGACGTGCTCCATGGTTATAATTTCATGCTTTGATTTATAGGCAAAGACTATTGAGTAGAGGAAAAATGGAAGGAAGAAGATGGAGAAAAACTTAACAAGCATAGAGGCATGCTATTCAACAAGCACTGGGCTAAGCATGGTGCACAGGTCATCTCAAAGAAAAAGTGATGTAGTGATGTCTGAAATGAAAAGCACAGTTTCCATCAAGTCAAACCTGAAAAATTTCCTGAGATAGACTCTTTATTTCTGCAAGTAAGGTGATGATGCATCTGTCATGACTGTAAGGAGCAAGGAATCACCACAGCCCAGGGTAGGTGCCAGGATAAATATAGTCAAGTCCCAAAAGGATGTTCAAGAACTGAGGTTAACAGACATGGTCCTGAGTGGAGTAGTAGAGAGGTTGAATCAGTGTTTTAAAACTGGGGACAAGAAGTGGGGCAAAGAGTATAAATACTTACTTTGAGAAGTATTTCTGTAAAGCAGAAAGAGAAATGGGATAATGACTGGAGGAGGATGTGGGCTTGGGAGAAGCATGAAGAACAAGCAAGTTTTTTTTGCTTTCTTTTGTTTTGATGGAACCAGGGATTGAACTCAGGCCCTTGCACTTTCCATGCAAGAGCTTATTCTACTGAGCCATCTTCCTAGCCCCACAAGTTGTAATTTTTTAAATTATGGTCTCTTGCATTTCAATTGAGAGATTAAAACCAACACAAGAAAGAACCTGGAGATCTAAATTGAAGCTCTATTTTCCATATGAAGAAGCTTATTTAGATAAAGTAGGTGACTTCTTGTCCAAGATGAAGAACTAAACAAAAGCAGGGCTGACTATGGAAATCAGGAGCACCTGCGCCATCACTGGACCTCCACTCCATCCACCAGCATGCCAGTTCATGCTGCTTGCTCCACTAGGATTGATGCTCTTTCTTTTGGTTTAGGTTTAGTTTTTACTATGATGTTTCAACAGACCCCAAAGAGAAAGGCATCAGATTAATTAGAAGTGATTTTTTTTTTTCCTTTCACAGGAAACGTTAACTATCTTTGCCAAAAAAGGACTAAGACTGAGGGCACTGCTTAAAAACAATGAGACAAACAAAGAAAAGCTTTTATTATTTTTAATGAATTCAAAAGCCACAAGTATTAATGATAGGAGCAATATGTTTACTGCCCTAATCCAATGTAATTATGTTTTAGATTTACAATGTTGAAGAATGTTTCTGCTACATCAAAGAAAAACACAAAATATGTCAATCACTCATTAAAATGAACTTCAAGTTTTGAATGTTTTTAAAGAACAATATTTTAATTTCCAACTTAAAAATGCTGCTTATGAGACATTAAGCTTCTTTATATGTAAAGATGGTCCTTCTGCTTACAACTTAACCTAAAATTTTCTCTACCATTTAACCCACATTCAAAAAAAAAAAAGAAATGTGATTCTATACATTTTTGTCTGAATCAACCATTTACTTCTATGCATATGAGAAAGCCTATTCAACCCCTCTGCCCTTTTGCATTCATAGCTGTAAAGAAATTCAGTTTCTGATTCAATTCACTGAGGCTAATTCTAGAAAAGAAATCTCCACAGTAACAGCATAAACATAAATTTGCTACATGAATGGTATAATCTTTTAAGTCTCGGAAGAAAACATCAGAGCTTTTCTTGACAACTTGAACATCCAAAGAAACAAGTACCATCCAAAGGAAAGCATAATATACATAATAATATTCCATCCTTTCATGAAATATACAATTCGTAGCCATTAGGCTATCGCCATTCTGCCCCAATCTTGATATATCATGCCTAGATATTGTCAGGTAACTGTGAGGGCAAAAATAACTTTGATAAAGTAAAGTTAATTACATTTCATTCACTTTGAGGTTTTGTATTTTTACTATAGCTCACTCATGCTGAACACATTATGCAACAAAAAAGTCACCAATCTTAAATTCAGCTTTAATTGTAGCAGAACACAGCAGTGGTTATAATTAAATTTGAGAGAAAAGTTCAATTCATCTTGCTAAAGGTTTGTGATTAAAACTGTTCATTCTAAATCATTTTTAAATCTTGTCCCAACATTCACAAAATGATTAAACTATGTTCAATAAACCCCAAAATCTCAATAAAAATCCAGTCTCACATACAGAACATCCATCTGACAAGTGTTCTGAATCTGAGCATTACATGAATGAGTGAATTGGTAATAACATCTCCTGTAATTAGGTCAATCACCCAGTGTTTTACTTCCTAAAATTTTTCCTTTTTATGTATTTAGTACAGGGTCTACAGGGCCTCACTACACAGATCAGACTAACAGTGACCTTCCTGTTTTCAGCCTCCCAAACGCAGAGCCAGCACAGTACACTGGTGATCAAGCCCTGGTACCTACATCTACTTAAGCAGGCACTTTAATCTGCTGAGCTATCTGACAGGCCCCCAATTTCCTAAATTCTTTACTGATCATTTTACTGTTGGCAGTCAACTGTTGCTGTTGTTCTGAGATTCCAATGAGAAGAGGAAATAGCCCATCCCCTTCTTGTATTCAGGCCTAATACAAAAATGTAATAAGGCACTTTTTATATTTATTAGTTAAAATGACTTAATAATATTGCTACTTCTGGACATACTAATATCTATCTGCATAAGGCACAAAAGTAACTCATGTCAACAAACAGAGACCCAAAACAAGGACTTCTCAGTAGCTATGGAGACACAGGTTAAGACTGTCCAAGAAAGAGAAAACCTGATGTCACCAGGAGAAGCAAATTAAGAGGGAAAAGAAAGGAGCTAACACTCAAGCACACATTACCACAGTTAGATCCCAGTGACCTACTTCCCTCCCCTTACCCTCCAAAAGATGTTTTGAACATAACGCCTCCAGTTTACTAAAAAATAATGAAGGCTTATGCATAAATTTTGACCCTGGTTTAAATAACATGCTATACAAGTTAATATTCCTCTACTTTTCCATATGTCATTATGTCCATCCACTTACAGAATGAAGTTCCTATTAGCTCCTGAGTCTAAGTCACATTTGGAAAAAGTATGTGGTCTGAGGCCAAGTAGTATAAAATCCTGTCCCTAATTCTTCGTGCAATGAACCAAGTAACTTCCATGTCTTTGACCTTTGTCTTTTTCATCGAATAAATAGGGACAGTAAGCTTACCTTGAAAGATTATTGTAATAAGGGAAACATAATATTTGGAAAAGATCTAACCTAGGGTCTTACATTCGATAAACACTTAGTAAATAATTATCTGTTAATCTTACTCCCACAATCCCCATTTCATCCGCATACAGGTTTGAAAATCACTTGATTAGAGAAGCAAATGCTCAGTTAAGCACAATTATTTTCAAGTTCCATTTAACTGTGGGAGCACATTCAATGTCACAGAGGTGCTTCAGGAACTTCACTATTCATATCTGAGGGTTAAAGCATATTTAAGCATATGTGGCATTCTAGGAGATCTGCCATAAAATTATATTATTATAGCAAGAACCAAAAATATTCTTTAGAAAATACTCACCCAAAGAGAACAAACAGAAAAATAAAAAAAAAAAAAA
>NDGM011253084.1:0-11243 GCA_002564305.1 Octomys mimax | reverse complement strand
CTTTCTTTCTTTCTTTCTTTCTTTCTTTCTTTCTTTCTTTCTTTCTTTCTTTCTGGTACTGGGCTCGAACTTGGGACCTTGCACTTTCCAGGCAGTTACTCATGCACATGCACTGTATCCCCGGTTTAGGAGCATACTATAAGGAAACAAACTCAATCTATGCAGAGACAATCACAACCCCATGTTCCCTGCAGCATTTTTCACAAAAAACAAGAACTGACAGCAACCTAAGTGTACAGGAAGTAATGAATGGATAACAGAAATCTGATAAGCATACACAATTGGATAATATCCAACTTTGAAAAAAAACCCAAAGATCTGTATTTGCAGTAATGAAAGTATGACTCTAAATCATACTGCTAAATGAAATAAGTCAGTGAAAGACAAGTATTGTATGACCTCATTATGTGGAACCTAAAAAAGTATATAAATTGAGGTAGAGATTATAATGGCACTTAACAATAGCTGGGGAGAAATAGATTTAGGTTGGTCAAAGGATAATTATTAGAGTGACAGGAGTAGAATGTACTTTCCAATAGATTTATTGTTCTACATGAAGACCATAGCTAACAAAATATGTTCTATTCCTAAAGAAATATAGAGGAAATAGTATGATATCATTAGAAAACATGAGTCACGCATGTTTATTAAATTATCTGTTCCACTTTGTTCTATAAAATTGCATTGTATAAGATAAAAACATGCAGTATTAATAAAAAAGAACAAAGCAAGGTACAAAAATAATGACAAGGAAAATTTAGTATATCCTGAAATATGCTTGGGATGTCATAATTCCCAAATAAATAAATAAATAGAACCAGTTAATAAATGTATCATTCTTTACAAAATCCATTGATATAGTGATAGGAATAGAGTCAAAAGAAAATGTTGAAAGAAAAACAAAGAGTTGAAAGTGAGGAAAATACTTTAGTCATATTACAGTTCAGGGCTAAGAAAGAATAACTCCAAATGATGACTGTATGAAGGGCTACATGTATGAAGTGCAGGAAGACCTGTATCTCAGCCAGAACAATGGAATATTTTGAACAGGTCATGAAGGGCCCTGGTGCTGGGACAGGCAGCAGAGGCCAAGGCAGTGAAGGGCAGAAGCAAAATAGTCAGTAGGCTTCAATAGAGCTGCAAGTAAGTGTTATTCCTGTGCAGGAATTATTATTCTCATTTTATATACAAGAATACTAAGGACCTGAGATAATTAATTACAGAACCCTAGATCAATGACCTAATTAGGAACACAGCCATGATAACAGATAGAAATCTTCACACATGTATGTGCCCATTCAGCTTTTGCACAATGAGCTAGATCTGATTTCACACAAGCAGAGTCATTGCTCAGACAACTAACTCGAAGTTAAATTCTATAGCAGTATTGAGGAGACCGCAAAGTAAGGGTGCAGTTAGAATGGAAGCGGTTTGTACATACACAACATGTTTTAATTTGCCAGTGTTCATTGCAGAGTGTTTTCTAGCTTAATTTTTCTGTGAATTTCTCGACACAGTTCTTAGAAAAAGTATATTTGGGAATGTTTCCTTTATGAAGTTATTGATTTGTTGAAATGAGATTGAAATATATGTTTTGTCAGAAGTGCCCTTTAAGGGTATAAATTCTATATGTTTAAAATAATTATTTTCAATAGCTTTGGTTTGCTAGAAGAATTTCTTTCATTCAATTTTTTATATTCCATTTTCAAAAGAAATATTTTACTATTCAAGCAATTTGGTTTTCAAAATCATTTTGTGGAAGGCTTTGATGTTACCTGTCACTCTTTTATCAACTTCTAAAAGAAGACTTTTATTTCTTTATTAATGTTAATAGTATTTTATAATACCAATCAGGTGGTGACAGAAAAATAAAATTTTATTAGAAAGCACTTCTACGTTTGTGATTGAGACGTTCTACTCATTTCCAAATTGAAATGTCTGAGACAATATGGGATATACTCCATTTTGCTGACTGATGTGCTGAAATCTTACTTTCACTTTTGGGATACGATATCACAGTTAACGAGGGCCATGCAGCTCCATCAATTAGTTCATGATGAAGAGAAATAATCCTGCATTTAATTGAATTTCTCTGGAGGTCAAAGATATAAATATGACAAAGGCCAGCCAAATAGCTCAGCAGACTAAAGCAACTGAAAGCAGGCACAGGGGCTGGGGGTTCAATCCCTGGACCTGCTGTCACCCGACCCCTGGGTGCACTGAGACAGCAATTGAGACTGGGGGTGGTGGCACGTGCCTGTAATCCCAGCTCTTGGGAGGCTGTAAACAGGCGGATCATCATGAGTCTGATCTAGTAGTGAGATCCTGAACACCCTGTAGATCCTTCCCTAAATTGCAAAGGAAAAAAAAAAAAACATATAAATATGATACAGATGCCTATATGGATGATGATATTAAAAACTATAGAAAAATAGCTGAGGAAGATAATGAGTTGTTTGAACAGTATTCACCTAACCCCAACCATAGGATGTCTGAGGGAATAAGGTATGCAGTTTGATTGTATCATGATGCTAAACAATGACAAAGTTAACAGAGGTAGCAAATTACACACAGTCATTAGGAACATTTAACCTGAACATGAGATTAGTGTGTATAATTTATGATAAATTTCTCCAAATGAGTGAGTAAAAGTAAAATGAGTATTAAAAATTTGTAAAAGACTCTCTAGCTGCCATCTTGGGTCTCTGTGTGGGTGCACCTAATCTCAGCTGGTCTACCTGCGACCCCCTTGTTGCCAGCCCTAGCATCCCAGGCTGCCCCATATCTGCTCCAATAAGATGAAAGAAACTATCATAAGCCAAGAAAAACTTGCCAAACTTCAGGCACAGGTGTGCATTGGTGGGAAAGGAACTGTTCACAGAAAGAAGATGGTTCATAGAACAGCCACAGCTGATGCTAAAAACTTCAGCTCTCATTAAAGAAGTTAGGTGTAAACAATATCTCTGGTACTGAAGGGATGAATATGTTTACAAATAAGGGAACAGTTATCTACTTCAACAACCCAAAAGTTCAGGCATCTCTGGCAGCAAACACTTTCATCATTACTGGCCGTGCTGAGAGGAAACAACTGACAAAAATGCTACCCAACACGATGCAGAAGGTCTGACTAGTTTAAGGAGACTGGCTGAAGCTCTGCCCAAACAATTGGTGGAAAGCATCACTTGCTACTGGAGAAGAGGATGATAATGAGGTTCCAGATCTTGTGGAGAATTTTGATGAGGCTTCTAAGAATGAGGCAAACTGAACTAAGTCAGCTTCTGAAAAAGGTCAAACTTGGAAGAAATCATTGAGAGTTGCTAATTTATATTATGACTGCTTTCCAAAATTGTTTTGGTTTATTGATCTGATAAATTTAGATTTCTAATATTTTTTTAAGCCCAAGCCCCTTGGCTGCTGAAGCTCTTTTCAGTTTTTACTTACATACAATTCATTCTTTGCAGCCAATAAGCTGGAGAAGCCTGGGAATAAGATCTGAAGAGAAACCAGAGTATAGAAGCCTGGGAATAAAGTTTGAAACAGATTAATAAAAAAAAATTGTAAAAGACTTCAACAGCTGAGTCAGAAAGGAAGAAATATAAATGGCTAATAAGTCGGTACAAGTGTGCTCACATTTAATAGTGCTAGATATGCCAATGGTAACCAAAACACCAGTTTTTAACTCACAAATGAAAATTGAAGATTAAACAGACACCAAACTATCACTAATGTACTGTTACTCTTTACTCTCAAGTAAAGTACTGCCAGAGATGCAGAGCAGGAGAAATAGCCGCTTAAGATCAGTCAGTATTTTCGTGCCACTGTTCGAACATTACGGCATTTCATTCATACCTTATTACATGACCTTATAAAAGTGTTTTCCCCTTAGTTACTCTTGGCCGCTGCTCCTATGTTTTGAAATTTTTATGTGGAACTTTTATGAAAAGGTTATTTTGCTGGAAACACCTTTTGTATCACAATTCTTTTTCCTACGTCTCCCTTTTCAGTATGTAGATTTATTCAATTTTCTATTCAAATTTGTTGAACTACATATTGTTTCCTCTTAACTGTATTATGTTTTACTGTGACAAATATTACTTACAAAATAGAAATGGATGAAAATTACTCATAAAACACTACTTATTAAAGCACTAATATGAAAAAGTACTTATTGGATTTCTCTCAGTAGATTCGATTTTTTTCTGTCATTTTAAGGTTCTGTCTTTCTCACTCTTTCTTCCAGCTCCTCTGCTTCTGACCCTGTTCCCTGCCTGCACTGTTTCTGTTATCATTGCCCGCAGTCATGAGAGTAGATGTTTTGGTGCTACAAGTGTACATACTGAGGTAAGCTATAGTATTTCTCTCCTGAAGTACAATAGAATTGTGGCTGGGACATAAGAACAGAATTGCAATAACTGCATGCTTAGGACAATTAGTGTATGTCTGCATCTATATTTTTCTTCTGAAATTACATTAAATATATATTTCACTTCAAATTCTGACTTTGGAAATGTTTCATTACTTTTGCTAAAAATATAAGTCCTAACTATAAGAAAGAACGACAGTATTGCTAGAAATTGCAATGTCATCAGAAGATTTCTCTGAAGTCTAGAATAAAATTTAAAACATACTGATGACTCTGTGTAGCATCTGCAACACGCAGATGAAATTATCCAATGTGTACTTTTGTCTAGTATTCTAACTTCTGCTCTGGTAAATCAATTTTGGGAGAATCTCTTTGGTTGTCCGTCAATAATACAACAGGGCTTTAAGGCAGAAAGTTATTATTGTAACTATAATAGTGAAAGATATTGAGACATTGTTAATCAAAGACAATCAATCAGTATGCTTGATCAGAACTAATTAAACATAAGAACAGAGGTAAATGCATATTAATGTCATCTTCTAGACTTTATGAGGTACAAAAATATTCAACGAAGAAATATTTTACTAGTCGTTAGAGTTGATTTTATTTTCATATCATTAAAATTAATATATTCTTTGTGCGTAAGAGTTTTCAGTTAAATGAAAGAATGCAACAGTGAGCAAGCCTCAGGACTTCTCTCTTCATTTGTGTCCTGTTTGTTTCAATGTTTATTTTGGAAATTAAACATTGGAAAAGATTTTGAGTTGTATTTACTTCAATATTTTTGTATATTCGGTAACTTTTTTCTAATCTTAAAGCTAGTATTCTTCTTCTGCTTTTACCTTTCATTCAAAAAGTGCATGTTCCTTCTTTAATAATGAAGAAGTACTTAAATTTTTGTTCTTAAGTATTTTGATCCTATGATTTTTCTGTCTTCTTTACTAAATTCCAAGCAATTACATTGTGCTAGTACCAGCGAGCCTATCATCTGTGCAAACGTTGACAGTCTTCCAAAACTAGAGCCTGCCATACAGTACAGAAATTAAACATCTAACCTTTCACAAATGAGAATAAATGTTAAATGTCAGTGACTTACTGGACAGAGGAACCATTAGCCCAGCAGGCCACTTAACATACATTATCCCCACAGTGCTTTTTAAAAATAATTATGCCATTATGTACTTTTAGGCTTCTAGTATGTTACAATTGTTTCACATGTCCAATCATTAATTAAAACAATTCTTAAGAGCACAGAACTAAAATAAGAAATGCTAAGGGTAATTTAGAAGTCATTCTCTTTACTAACGCTAAAATTTGACTACCTACTAGAACACATGATGTAGTAAGTGTACAAAAGCATTTTTTTTTTCAAAAATGTAGAATGCATAAGTGACTATTATGGTTTGTGTCTAGTTGTTCCCCCAAAGTCTCATGCAGTCACGGGCAGCTTCTGGAGTTTATGATTGATTGTTATGAGTGTGGATGCTGCACTTGCCCTGGAGCAGGTAATTTGCATTACAATGTGGATAGGAGAGATGCTAGCTAGCTGCCTGAGCTGCAACTCCTCTCTTTGCTCTGATTTCTGCAGCTGCCATGAAAGGCTGCTCCCTGCCTTGTGCCACACTGCCTTGGAGCCTGCTGAGTATGGACTGAAACCGCCAGTAACTGTGAGCTAAATAAACCTTTTCTTCATTCATTTTGGGTGTTAGGCATTTGTCCCAGCAATGTGAGAAGAGTAATTGAGACACTAACATACTTTCCAAATGAATTTTCATTTCCAGGTCTGGGGAAATAGCTCAGTGGTCTAAGTGCTGCCTGGCAGGAACCTGGGTCTGATTCCTGGTACCACGTGTTGTCCTGCCCCATACTAGTCGGCCACCAAAACTGGGTGTGGTGTCTCACACCTGTAATCACAGAGTTGGGGAGGCTGAAAACAGGAGGATCATTATCTCATACAGTACATGTTAACTGGTGATGAGTATTATGAAAGAAAATTAAAGAAGGGAGAAAAAAACACGTCGGTATTTAGTGTTGCAAAAAAGTTCTCCAATTCAATGTCAGTTGAGTGAAGATCCCAAGAAGCTGAGTATGAGCCACATAAATATTTTGAGCAAAAAATTCCCTGGAGAGGACAAGTGTGTCAGAAGCAGCCTTGGTGTAATCCCAGAACAGGAGGGAAATGGCTGTGAGCAGGTGACTGAGTCAGAAAGGTGTAAATGTCTGTGACAGTGAAGCTTGTTGGCTTGTGGTCTTTATATACTACTCTTAATTGTGTGCCACTTGCTTTGAGGGAAACACAATCCAACACAGGACTTCATGTTCTTAACTTTTATCAGAATGACCTTTCTGCAATGTGGGAAAGCAGAGCAAGGTGTGCCCAGGCCAGAGGCAGGAAAATTAGTTACCAAGAAGCTAGGGTAGTCTGTGAAAGAGAAATTGATGATGTATATCAGAGGAATAGAGGAGGTGGGAGCACTGGCAGGATCCTGTCCATATTGGAATGAACCACAACCAGATTTTCCAGAAGTTAGAAATGAGGAGAAAAGAAAAAATAACAGTAAGAACCATTCACAGTTTCAGTTTAGTTTCATAAGTTTTAAGATTAAAATGATTGTAAGATACCAATGCAGAAACGATGATAAAGCTGGTGAGTAAGAATCCAGATTTCTACAAATCTGGTATATAATATAAATGTAGAATGACCAGGATGAAATACTACTTTAATTAGAAGACTAGATAATATCTCCAAGAAATTGAATGAAAGCAAGTTTCAGAACTGATTGGTGGGGTACTCCAGTAATGAAGATGAAGCGATGTAAGTGAAAAGAAGGAACTGTGGTTGAAAAGGTGTGGTTGAGAGAAACAAAAGCAGTACAATTTATTTAGAAATCAAGACTGTTTCAGAGTTAAAGGAGAGTCAAATGTTGCTAATAATAAATCAAAGAAGATGAGATTGGTACATGGCAGTTGGACTGATAGAGCTGCAGTACAATTTTGCACTGCATAACACCATCTTGGTCAGCAACACCCTGCTGGGGTCTTGATCTCAAATCTCCCCCAAAGGGCTCCTATATTCAGTGTGAGGATTGAGGAAGCTGATGGGTTCACAGTAGGTGAATCCTTTGGGGGGCCCACTAGCTGAATGTGCTGTCAGGCGGTGGGGCCACGGTGAAGGAAGCAGGTCACTAGGAGTATGACCTGGAAGGGTAGGTACCTCTTGCCTGTGTCCCTCCCCCTGCCTTTGCTTTCTGGAGGTGAACAGCTTACCCTGCCACTAACCGTACCACCAGCATGCTCTGCCTCATTAGGATCAATAGCTGTGCACAATCTGTCTCTCTGGCAGTGAAACCTCTGAAACCATGAGTCAAAATAAACCTTTTTTTCTTTTAAGTTTGTTTTCTCAGTCATTTTGTTGCAGTCACAGAAAATCAGCTCATTTTATAGACTCCACAGCTGAGGCCTGCAGCAAGCTGTGCCATGTAAGCTTGCAGAAGCCCTCTGTGATGTTTGAACACTGATGAATCACTCAAAACATATGTCTGGGAACATAGCTCCACTGTGAAGTGACACATGACCAAAACCAATTAGCTTCAAAGGGAATCATGGGGCTGGACATGTATCGGATCCAGTTAAAAATAATATATTTAAGACAGGAAACTGAAGTGGCTGAAGTGTTTGGATATTAAAGAAGAGAGATATATAGGACACAAGATAAAAGGAAAAGTATAATTGAATTAAAAATGACTAAAATGAATGTCAGCATTTCATTCTGGTGAGAGGCAGAGTTCCCAAATGTTAATTAAAGCAGTGTTCTAGTGAAACTGTCATCTCTAAACCATTATTGGATAGATTTATTTTCTTCAATGATAAGTGTCTTAAATTTTAGAAAATTTAATTTTTAAGTGCATTTCATTATTGAATATTTTCAATGAATGCTTTATTTCAAAGTGGGCCAGTAAATGTGATGTAATGAGCTATAGAAGTACAGAGCAGATAGCCCTGGTTCAACTGCTCCTGGTGTTTTTCAAAAGGAATCGTATCAAGCAAGACCTACACAAATGCATGGTGCTATTTCCCCAGGTTGCCTAAAGACAAGGTTTGCATTAAGTTTCAAATGCATTTGCTTTCCAAGAAAATTATCTTTAAAGTTTTATGTTTCACATAAATATAGTAAAGTAAAGCTATATAAATAGTAGATACAATGAAACAGGTTTCTTAAGTCAAGTGAATGATTTAGATTAATTGAATTGTACACATCAACTACTGCACTTTCATAGAGTTTTGTTCAGACATGAAAAGCTACAAGAAAGATACCGTCACATTTACTTTCCTCTCTTTCATTTTTCCCTGAATATTACTGCAAAGCAAAATAAAGTAAACAGCTTCACACATTCTCATTGGTTTGTTATTACCCAAGAAGGGGAACAAAAACATTCATCAACCATTATTTTAGAAATTGAAGAATAAAATTTTTCAGAATGAAGGTATTTTTTATGACACAGTAAATCAGTGTGAGCTGTTTTTTACTTGAAGTTTCAGTGCAAATGAATGAAATGTAGGTAAATATGAAAGTTTTTTAAACCATCACTAGCATGCAATGTAATTATAAGATTGCTTAATGTGAAAATAAAGTATCCTATTGCTTTAACAGCACAATTACATGTTACATACATATCTTTAAGGAAACATTGCAATGATGAGTTTAATTTTTATAATTCCAATTAAATACATATTTAAATGTTGTGCTATATTTTCTTCAAACTATGAGGAACAGTTGAATTATTGTTACAATATTGCCACTTATGAATGAATCTAGATCTCACTAAGTATAGTATGTAATGCTTTTGTAAGGTATGTGTAATAATTCAATTAAATGAACTGGACTCTTACTTTCATTCTAATTCCATTTCACTTAACTGAAAGTCCATGAATCAAAATGCAAAGACATTGTTTGGACACAATGATGAGAAAATAGAGGTGATTGCTCTCAGCATCTTGCTGTGGCACCTTATCACCAACAGACAAAATACGTGTTAGGATCAGTGTGACCATTTATCAGTATGGATTCAAGAATGCTTCAGAAGTTATTTGCCATTTGAGTTGCATCTTAATGCTTTGACATAAAAGAACTTATAAGCATGGATTCAGGAGTGAGCCTATCTCCTCCTTAACCAGCAGTTAGCCTCTTAGTCCTTTGCTTGAAAGCACTCCTGTTTAAGGTAACAAGTCATCAACTGCTTAGAAATTTAATTGTAACTAGCTCTCAATAGTAAAATAAAATGACTAACTCTTGCTTCTTGAAAACTGTTCTCTATTAATAGTTTAGTTATCTTTATTTATTTAGTATGCAGTATGTATCATACAAAATATTTTATATTTTAATTAAATTTTTAAGTCCTCTCTTCTTGAGTTGAATTGAATTTTAGTATTTTTTTCTATATTGTGTTCATTTGTTCTATATGTTAAATATAAACAACTTTTACATAATGTATTAATGAATGTTCTTTCTTTTTATGATTCTTTTTTTATTGTTGTGGTACCAGGAATTGAACTCAGGATCTTGTGCTTTCCAGGCAAGTGCTTACTCTACTGAGGCATCTCTCTAGCCCTACAATTCACTTTTTAAAAATCAAGTTTTTAGAGCAATTTTGGTTTTACAGCAAATTTGAGTGGAGGGTACATAACCCCACATGTACTCCTCCTCTACGTAAACAGAGCATCATCCACTGTCAGCTACCAACACCTGAGTTACATGTTGTTACCCTACTCTGACCTATCACAATCAAAGTTCATGGTTGCTAGAGTTGCACCATTACAGTATTATAATAGATGGCCTGTACTTAACCCTTCCTTCTCGGCTAACTCTTGACTGCTACAGATCATTTAAATATCTCTGTATATTTTGCCTACCCTATAATAAATCTTACAACATGTAATCCTTGCAGACTAGATTCTTGCACATGCTAATATGCATTTGAGTTTCCTCTGCTTCTTTTCATAGCTTCCTATATCATATCTTTTAGTGCAGGACAATATCCCTTCTTCTGTATGAACTCAGCTTATTCATTTATAAATTGAATGATATCTTAGTGGATTCCAAGCTTGACTATGAATGGATCTGACATATATGTCCATGTATGTTTATTTTTGTGTAGACTATAATTTCAGCTACTGTGAATAAATGTGAAGGAGCACAGCAGGTGAATCATAGAGTAAGAGTATGTTTAGTTTCATGATAAGCTGCCAAATTATCTTGCAAAGTATCTACCTACTGTTGTACATTCCCACAAGCAATGAGAGCAAGTTCCTTTTGTTCCACATTACAAAGGCATATAGGATACTGTCAGTCTCTTAGATTGGGCTCTTCCAATTGTTGCTGTAGTATCTAATTTTAACTTGCATTTTTGTCATGATATGTGATGCGAAGCAGCTTTTTATGTGCACATTTCTCATTTATTTGTCTTATTTGGTGGAGTGTCTGCTAAAATCTTTCATTTGTATCTTTTTAAAAAATAATTTTATTGAGAAACAGCAATGAGACAGCTTAAAAATAGATTACTAGCACAGTTCAATAATTAATACATTGCACATTGTTGTCTTAGTGGTTGTTCAGTCTATAAGATGCAGACATGATATCTTGTCCAAAACCACTATTAGAACAAGTCTCTCTAATCACTGAATTAAGAGAATTCAGCTATATATATATATATATATATATATATATATATATATATCCTATTTTGAGTATACAGATACAAATGGTCATTCACTTGTATCCCCCTTTATTGGTTAGTTTTGTCAGAGAACTGCATTCCATTATCATTTAAATATTGTAGGTGTGTGAATTCAGCAAAATATTCCAATATAGTTCAGTAGTCCA
>NDGM011253081.1:0-15261 GCA_002564305.1 Octomys mimax | reverse complement strand
CAGGCTTCTATTATCCGTTTCGTGTCTTATCTGCCATCACTGGGACTCGCTGCATTTCACTGTCAAAGAAAATAACACCTTAATGATCTGCTGGTAGTGAACTTAGCAAGCTAGTAAGTCCAAGGGCTAGGAAGACAGCCAGTAACTGGTGGGCTCCCAAAAAAGCAAAGCCTGTGGTTCACACCCCATCATCTAATGACACCGAGACACACCAGGGTTGATGCCGGATGTCCAGAAGCTACGTCCCCTGAGGACATGAAGTAGGAGTTTCTTGGAAGGGCAACTGCATTACATCATATTTGCTTGTCATGAGTAAATTCCATTCAGCAACTAGGAAATCAGAGAAAGGCTATGTTCTTAGTGATAGAGGTGGTTTTCTTGGTGACCTTTCCAGTAAAATCTGTGACAAGGGAGGACTACAATTCCACTAGGAAATAAACAATAAAAGTAGGCATGATGAGATATTTGAAGTGGAGTTCCATAGGTTGGCAGGGGGAACATATGTGTCCAGAGACCCAGTCTAGGTATGTCAGGTGCCAGCTTTGTACAAAACTGACATAAGGCATGGAAGGGTGCATGAGGCACCTTTTCACTATCAGACCCAAAGACACTCAAAATCCATGCCTACACAGAAGAACAAAGTAGAAGCAGATAACAGTACAATACATTCAGTCCAAACATCTCTAGCAGAGTTCGGGATATGTCCCCAAGAGTGACAGCCACACAAAACAAGTTTGGGTCAATTCGACACACGTACAATTTTCAGATGAGCCAGCAGCCTCATGACGTCTGCCATGTCAGCCAGGATGAGCAAACGGGTCACGGCCGATAGCAGCGCCCTCGCTGCGCGCACCATGGTGCCGCGCTTCACGGAGGAGCAGGGGTCATCAGCGAACTCGGAGGAGGCGATCCGCATGGTCTCCCCTGGAAGGCAAACAGGAAGAGGCAGTGAGTAGACAGGAGGCTGAGGGCCTGGTAACCCCAACTGTCCACATTCGGATAATCCCGCTCTCGCTGCAAAACTCAGGTGACCAGGTGGCCTGCCTATTCCACCTCCAAATCAAGCGTGTCGGTACACACGGATATGAACAAGGTCTGTGAACAAAAGCCAGGCCTTCGTTTCACATTGAATTGTAAACTTGTGCTTTTAACAGCCACCAAGAAAATATCGAATTCTTTTTTTTTTTTTTTTTTTTTGTAGCAGCTGAGATGAACTTGCCCTGAACTTAACCACCCTCTGTCCTCAGTTCCCTAAGAACCGGTGGCAATGATTAAGCAACTATTTCACGTTGCTAAACTAAAGAACAAAGTTTACTGCTCTTAGAGGACTGATACTTAAGGCCCTGTCTCCTCTAGCCTGCACTCTTCATCGGGTTGTAAAGACAAGAACAGAGTACACAGAAACCCAACAGCCAGCCTCATAGCCCTGCTCTAAAGACCTGTTATCCAATGTTGAGAATGTCTGGAGAGAAACGCACCCATTCAGCAAGTGTCAGGTTTGTTCTGTAGTATACTTGGGATGTTAAACGACAGCTAGGAATAATAACTAATCTCCAGGCAGGTTCAAGAAAACAACAGCAACAAAAGAGTCTTGAGAACACAGTACCAGAACACAGCGGCTAAGTAGCAGCCATATACATAAAAATCTAGGCAGCAGAAGAGAAGTGGTTTAACTATTGAGTGTGGAACCAGTTGGAGCAAGAGCTTGGCTTTCATGGGCCACAAAACCAGCAAGCTTAAGGGGAACACAGAGCCACGAAGGAGATCTTAGGCAGTCCTGAATCCTGCAGCCCCAGCCAAGGGTCTGGAATTGCGCCTCTGCATAAGCATGCATGAGCAAGGGAGGTTGGAAGAAAGGGTGGAGTCTGCGACACCATGTGAGAGACTTGGGCTGGAGGGGAGTGACAGTAAAGGGTTTATACTTTCGGAGTATTTTCCTAGCCAGATTACATACAATAAACTAGAGGGGGTATGACTGGGATGGAAAAACTGGGTAACAGCGCAAATGAAGTGAGTTATAGCCTAGGGGGCAGTGAGGTGGCCAGAGACCAGAAGGACAGAAGCATGATTCAGGAGGCACAAGGGGCTCAAATATTTTTGGTGACATAAGGAATGCATCTCGGAATTGAGTAGACATGAAGATAAAAGAGAAGATGGGTTGACGCTGGATAGGGACAGTATCGGAAGCAGGTAGGCAGCTCACAGGGGCATCAGGAGTGGGAAACACAGGGAGCTAAGACACTATCATGAGACCAGTGCTGGCCTGGTGGTGGGTGTCCACACCATGCTGAAGGACTGGAAAGGAGTGTAAGGGGAGCCTCATGCAGCTTCGTAGAGCTCCCCCAAGGATGTAAAAGCTTCAAAGAACTTGAAGAATAAATATAACAGATTACTCAATTTAAAGTAAAATGATTTATTCAATGCCTTTAATAGATAGGCTTATACTTCATTTATTAGGCAAAACCTAACTTATCTAAATAACAGCACTGGAATTCTGCATCTTTTAATTTATCCTAAGACACAGGGAAAAGGGAAAAAAATCACTTTTTTATAGGCTTATCAGAATAAAATGTAATTCTGGTAGGACTATGGTTATTTAAACTCGCACAATGATACTTTTTATACTTGAGAACTGTAGCATTTAGGAAAATATATTGTACTGTTAGGTTTTTTTAAAAGAGGCTATTATCTGCAATAACCACATTCCATGGCTGACCAGTTTATCTTTATGCACAGGCGCAAACAAATAGCTTGATATATAACAACAGTTTTGGAGATACTTAAAATTCATTGGAAGACTGGCACATTGGTGAATTTTCAAGAGGTACAGCCCTGAAGATCTAAATAAAGTCTAAGGTAGAGGCTGCAGTAAGCAGATACATATTCAACACGAGCGCCAGACCCTGGTATGGACATATATAAATCTCCTCTCATTCTATCAGTCAGTATGTGACAGCAATCTTCATTTCCCTCCTTTCCGTGGAGCTGGAACAATCAGGTACCACCACAAACCCAATGAGATACAGAGGGGATCATCTCAGGTAAAACAAGATGCATTTGTAAGGGATATAGAATGTTACTGGGATATAGATCCACTTATTCAAAGGAAAGGGGATATTTTTGGTGCATGTTTCACTCTGCAATCTGCAGAATATATTGGTAAAATCCGTGGCATGGGCAGGGCTGAGCACTTGGGTAGGGCCAGCTGGGAAGAGAAACACTGCTCTGGCCGAGTAGCACTCCATGGTGGATGAATACACTTTCTTTGTCCATTCATCTGTTAATGACTGTATGAGGCACTTCTAAGATTTAGCTATAATGAATAATGCCTCTATGGACACACATACTTCACAATGATATAATGTCTTTGACCCTTTTGGGAGGATACCTATAAAAGGGTCAGCTAGGTCAAATGACATTTCTAGTTTTAGTTTCTTGAGGAATCCCCATTCTGATTCCCATAATGTGTGTACTGCTTTGTACTCCCACCAGAAATGTGGAAGGGTTCTCTCCTCCCACAGGCTCAGTGTAGGCCCTAAGGGGAAAGCCCAGGGACACCTCTTTCCAGTGTGGAGGTCCAAGGTTACTTGGTGAGCGATGCCTGCTCAGATTGACTTTACAGCCCAGAGGTTCTCACTAACGTTCGATGACATGTCAGGGCATCCAGGTGCACACACTTTGGCTGCCAAGACTACTTCATGAACAGTGGATTACAGGTTGTTATGATGGAGCTCTTAGGGGGAGCCTATCAACCTGGGGTCCAGCGCAGGCACTCCTGGGAGTAGCAGGGGAGAAAGGAAGGACTCAGTGTGGAAAATGTGAGTCTGCAAACAGAAAACCCAGGATCAATTCTGAGAGTATTCTAAGATAAACAGGGGGAGATTTTATTCCATTTAAATTAAAACAGAACTCTCATTTTAAGTAGATGCAAATGATGTGACACCATTAAACACTTCAGAGAGAAGCAATCTGAACTCAGCTATAACTTTACTGTGTTGCATGTCCCTGCCCTTATAAAATTGCACACTTAAAATGAAAAATGGTATAACAAATTAATAAGCAAATTGTCCAGGATAAAATTAGCTCTTTTCCCAAGGAATTATTTTTTAGAAATACATCTATTTAGCTGAGAAACAGCATGAATATGTGGGAGAGGGGCAGGCGTGGTGAAAAAAGGGTAACAGGGACTTGGCTACTACTTGTGTGTGTATGCTAATGTCTAATCTCATTTATTCCACATAGACCTAACTCAAGCAGCGTTTCTATGGTAAAGTCTTTGATCTCTTCAAGCCACCACCACCTGCTGGAAAGAATTAAAATTAACTTCATCAAGTAAGTGACTAAAGAGAAAACCAATTAATATGTATGCAGTCCCTTCCTGATTACAGGTATATTGTTTTAAA
Organism: Octomys mimax; assembly: GCA_002564305.1. NCBI lineage: Eukaryota > Metazoa > Chordata > Mammalia > Rodentia > Octodontidae > Octomys > Octomys mimax. The sequence goes on along the minus strand of NDGM011253081.1, from coordinate 10,858 downwards.
AGTGTTTCACATTTTAACTCCTGGATTTAAAAAGGAATAAGCATTAAAGCCATAAAGAGCTATGTTCAGTCAGAGTCTACTCCAATAATCGCTGAACAGTGGTGCTTGACACTTATTTGACTTTTGTGGCTCAGGCAGCCACAAAAGTGAATCATGAGTTCAAAACACCCAGCACAGCGCCTTAGCTGTAAAGGTGCTTAATCATCATTATCATTCACATCACTACGACCACCATCATGTCCATCTTCCACAACACAACTGTCGGTGAGCTCTTGGCACCTATTTGAATTTTTTTTTTTTTTTTGCATTTTAGGGAAGGGTCTACAGGTGTTCAGGGTTTCACTACTAGATCAGACTCCTAGTGATCTGCCTCTTTACAGCCTCCCAAGAGCTGTGATTATAGGTGCATGCCACCACAGCCAGTCTCAATTGCTGTCTCAGAGTGCCCCAGGGGTGGGGCTGGCACACCATGCCCAGGAATCAAACCCCCATGACCCTGCCTCTGCTTGCAGGTACTTTAATCCGCTGAGCTATTTGGCTGGCCCTTGGAAATGTATTTATTTTTAATAAATCCACTTTCATCACTTCTTAGTAGCAACTAAAGTATCTGCCTAATAAATATATTGACTAAGGCTGAGTATATGCCCCCCCCCCGAAGGAGCCTAATTTTAAATCAGTAATTGTTTTATTTCTGAGGCTAACCAGCAGACACTGGAATGTACCAACAGCGGTGCATCAGCTTCAGGTAATGTGAACTGGGGTACAGGATGAAGTAGACTGGGGATAATGCACAGAAGACAGGGCAGCCTCCAGTCTACCAGGTCCTGGGGCAGAGAGGTCACGTAGGGCCCAGACAGGGGCGGGAATGCAATGGGCACCGAGAGGCGCAAACTGAGCACTTGGCAACTGAATTACTAGCAAAGAAAAGGGGAGAGTGAAAATATAGGAAAGAGTCATGAAAAACTTGGAGTTGCCGACAGGCCTCAATGCCGAGGAGGCTTGAATGCAGGCTTTCTTTGTAGGCTTTCAGCAATGACGGATATGGGCCTGTCCCCTGCAATTGAAGAGTGGCTGAATGTGGAGAAAAAACAAGTTCCAGAGCAAATGCAGTGTAACAGCAAGAGTAAGAGCGCATTACAGCAAAGCCAAGCAGAAATTAAATGAAACTTGCATCCTTTATATGTATATGTGTGTGTGTATATATATATATATATATATATACACACGCACATATATATATATATATATATATATATATATTCAGTTTTCATTATAAAATAAATATCTGTTCCTTATAAGAACTGAAAAATATTGACAGCTAAAGGTAGCTAAAGTCCAGCAAGATACCTTGGTGGTCTAAGCGCCTGCCTGGAAAGTACAAGGACAAGGGTTTGATTCTGGTAGTATATGCCATGCTGGTTCCCCAACCACCGAAAATTGGTGTCGTGGCACAGGCCTGGCATCCCAGCGCTGGGGAGGCTGAGACAGGAGGATCACTAAGAGTCTGAGCTGCATAGCAATACCCTGTACCAAATAAATAAATAAATTTTAAATTTATTTTAATGCTAGGAATTCAACAGCAGTCGTCATGTTGCATATTGTTGTATTCAAATTAGTGGTCCAGTTTACCAGATATAAGCATGCAGAATTGGTCAAACTTTTAAAAAGAAGAAAATAATTCAAGCATTAACTGGTCCTTTCAACAGACCAATAGCAATCCAAGGTATTCTGTATATATACATGTATATTTTTTTTGCCTTCCTACTTTCCCTCGTCCACATTGTTCCTTCCCTTTTAACAACTGTTTTCCCCTTTCATGGTATCTAATGTACCTTTTGGGTTTTATTTACTGTGGTTCTTTTTTAGTTTTGAAAAGAATATGAAATTAGGTAAAAATGCATTAGAAATGATACAGACAACACAGAAAAAAGTGAACAAAAAAGGGGATATAAATGGACCATTTTGTAGTGGAAAAATACATATCTGCGTATACACGATAACATAAATATACAGCTATTTTCTCTTAGTTCAGTGAGGAAGGTTTTGAACTAATAGTGTTTAGACAAGATATTATGTCTGCATCTTGTACTAGGAATAACTACTACAAAGACAACATGCAATGTACTCATTAGTGTAACTGTATTACTAACCTGTTTTGAAACTGTTGCATTGCTGTTTCTCAATACAATTAAAAAAAGAAACTATCTCATTGCTACTTCTTTCTTAATAAAATTATTAAAATAAAAAAGAAATGATACAGAATTTCACTAAACAAAATAATAGGAACAGAACTATCGTTGTTATATTGCCTATTGTTGTCTTCAAGTTAGTTGTTTAAATTAAAAGATATAAGCCTATAAGATTGGTCAAAAATTATAAAAAAATTCAAAATGATATAAATGTGTATATCTCTATTTATGTATATCTACATTTCCCACAAACTATCTTTAATGAGATAATGTGATAATATTCCCTCATTAAGATGCCAGCTATGTTAACTCAATTTAACAAAATGAGTGTCATGGTTTGGGGTTTTGGGGGAACAATACAATACAGGATATGTCTTATAATATTAGTTTGTAAGTAATCACCCAAGAATCATACAGAAGTGAAAGAAATCTATCCACCCACTAAATACTAAAGACTCCAGTGAAGGGCCTGGATCCTGATGTCCTGCATGTGCCCAGATGAAAACCTAGAGCTCATAACAGAGCCTCCTACAAGTCCAGCTAGAAGCCTAAAGCCTAAAGCCCACAACAGAGTCTCATGCAGGTCAGCTTCATGGATCTGTGCTGCAAAGGCCCAGTGGTCAGTGGTAAAAGCTAGACATTCCATGTCAGCAGGATAAAGGATCTGTGTTAGCAGACTGAGAGATCTGAACTGGAGCTAGGAAGCAATACTCAAAGTAAGCACCAGAGCTCCCCCAAAGTACCACAGCCATGCTCAGCAACAGTGAGGTCCCGAGCTCCTCCAGTGATGAGGAAGGCCAAGTTCTCATCAGGAAAGCCAGTGCCACGAGCTTCTCCATGAGGCTGAGCAGGGTACCATCTCCCCTCCAGAATCAGGAAGGGATGCTCAAGTTGAAGACCAAAGAAAGCTCCTCCAAAGTTCATCAGGAAAGCCAGCATGACAAGATCCTCCAGCAGAAGAGCCCAAGAGAACTAGCAGCTTCCAAGAGCTCCAGCACCTTCTCCAAACAGCATCCCTAACAGCGTTCTGGCAGCTTCTCCTGTTCTGCCTTTATGCTCCCGGCAACAACCCTCAGCTGGGCCTTCTGCACTCAGCACCGTGCTAGTTTAATTCAGCTGGGTGTAGTAAGTTGACCATCAGTTAGAAATCCAATAAACTGAGGCTAAGGTAAAACAGGTAGTCAGGAGTTAAGTGGACTTTTGAAGCGGGTCTGTCTGTACAGTCTATGCCAATTGTAGCGAACCATGCCATACGTGCTGCAGCGAGCCACTGGTATCCTTGAAAGCGCTAAAAGGTTTACCAATCCAGGTCTACACTCTCACAAACGCTGCTTTAGGGATATCCTCAGTACTCTGCCTACTATATCAGAAGTGTTCATTTACACAGCCATGTCTGATGCCAGATAAGAAATTGCCGAATAATAAACTGTTTTATGGGCTTTTGGATGATAGAAAAGAAGACAGGCAAAGGAAAGAAAGGAGAGAAAAAAGTAAAAACAAAAAACAAAAACAGAGACAAGGAGACAGGGAAAGAGGGGGCCCAGAACAAGGATGGAATGAAAGGAGGGCAGACCCAGGCAAAGGCAATTCTCCAGTTATCCCCAGAACAGAAAATGTTCTGTTTTCTCACACTCACACAGACTTTGAGCAGATTGTGACCTGCTTATCTCTACATTTTGGTCTTCACACATCTCCCGGCCTGCAACCCCGACCAGCGCGGGAGCGAGAATGGCAGCATATTAGTTTCTTCGTCCGGACATGAAACTTCAGTCTGCTCTGATGCATTTGCTCAATGAGCACCCTCGGGAAGAGGAAAGGGAGGGCACCCGCGCTGCCACGCTTGATGCTCATCAAACTGATTTGGAAGCAAGGAGAAAAGTGAAAGGAAAGTCCAAGCACTATGCATGGCACAATGAAATCATTCGTATATTTATTTCCTTTCACATTTTTAGGTTCATTTTCAAGGTGGATTTGTGAGTTTAAAATTGGCAGGGACGCTGTAATATTTGAATAAGGCAAGTACTGGGGAAAGTATCACCAGCCTCGCTTCTTTGGTTTTTTTTTTTCCACATAAGGAGAGGCTAGCAGGAGGAAAGAAGTCTTAAAACCCTTTTCGTTGTTGTTGTTTTAAATAATTAAGAGTATTAGAGAGTGTTTCACCCCAGGGTGGTTATGACTCGAATCCATGGTTGGGGAAAAGGTCAACAATTAACAACCAGAACTTTTCTCTAAGGCTTATGCTTGATGAAATCCTGTTATTTTTCTCAAGCAAATTTTGCATTAAAATGAACCACTTTCTGTGGGTTCTTCGAGCACTGAACAGCTACAGCACAGCATGGCACATTTTGGGCTCTGCCACCCAAATGACGCAATCTTCGGCCTTGCTTCAGTGTACTCCCACAGCTCCAGAGAAATGCATGTGTCCCCTTCTGGTAATGACCAGGATTCTTTATCAAGACTTGATCATCGAGTCTGTCCCAATGAAATTTTCCTCAGTTGAGGAAAATTGAAGTTGAACTGAGATCTGTTCAGTACGAAGAAGTACAGCAAACGTCAGCAACTGATGATTAAGTATATTGAATGTTACGAGCTATTAAATCTCGTTAGAGACAGTAATGTGCCACCTTGCCAAAAGCATAGATCATTAAGTGTATGCATTTTAATTATTTCAGCTGTAGCCTTTTCAGGGTTGGGAGGAGAGTGTGCAGGATAATTTCACATTGCTAGAGCCAGAAAGAACATCAAGTGGCAATATGGCACACAGCACAGATGAGGCCATAAAAAGGACCTGTTAAACCTAGCAATGGCCCCATTGCATAAAGAGTGATTATTCTCTTGGGCTGGAATGCAACAAGAGATCATAAACTTGGAAACCTTAAATAGAGGTGCTGTGAGCTAAAAGTGTACAGGAGATCAATATTTAAACAAATTTTATTTAGTAGTTTATAAAATAATTAGCAAAGTAAATGATGGATGTATAAATTTCATGTGCCAGAAATGACTTCTGTAATGACTGCACTCTACCAAATGTTTTTTAAAAAGACTTTTGTAAATTACTTGGTGGAGCAAGCAAGCATCTAATAAATTAGTTTTATGTTAAATCCAAAATTTCAATAATCCTATACAAGCAAGGCTAGTTCCTGTGTAAGAAGCATACTACTGCCATATTTACATTTTTAAGTCAATAAAAGTTTTTATTGATCAGTATCTGTATTCTCCTAGAGCCATGTCACAAATCAAAATGCCCTGATATGTTAGGTGCCAGATATACTACTTGGTAGTTAAAGTCTGACTCCAAAAACCTTTAAATGTGTTAAACAAAGCAAGAAACAATGCCATGACTTGCATACAAACTAAGTAAGCAAAGATAATCTGACTATCCAAAGATTAGCATCTAATCCTGAGTGAAAGAAGACACCATTATCGAGGTCCAACCATCTGAACATACAAATGTAGAGGACATCTTGACCTCTTCATGTCCATTAAGATATTATGTGGGGAATGGTAGAGTAGAAAGGCTAGATATAATGTTCAAATTCCAGAATTTAAAACTGTCTTTGAGAACATTATGCAGCCTAAACTCTAGCAGATCAAAAACCCAGGCAACATCTTTAAAACAGAAAGCCCTCTGTCTTTCAAGAAAATCTCTTCAGATTGAGGTAGCTATAAAAATCACTTATTTAATTCAACTAGTGGTCTTTGAGGTCTTTTTTTTTTTCTGAACCATATATAAAAATGCAATCTGAAGGCCAAGGTGATAGGTCAGAGGCATAACCACCTGCCTGGCAAGCACGAGATCCTGAGTTTGATCCCCGGTACTGAAAAAAACCCAAATAAATAAATAAATAAATAAAATCTGCATTTCCATAGGGTAAATCTTGAGAGATTTTTTTTTAAATGCCCTTTAAGAAGGGAAATGTCAAAATGAGCATTCATTAGGCATTGCCTGGGAAGGAATGCTATATTTATATTAGGAAAAAGGTACCTAATATAAAAAATAAAGAAACAATTTTCTGTGGGTTTTCAGGTGTTACGAACCTAAGAACTTGCCATCAACTTAGGATGATTGGCATGCTTTTACAGTACCTTTTATGTCAATTAATAATGTTAATTAAATTTAAAAGGCTTTCTTAATCTACTTCAGAGAAAGCAAATCTGGTTTCTTATACATGAAAACACTGAGAAGGTCCTAAGTCACTCTCATTTATTTCCAGGTCTAAACTAACCTATATTTAACAGACATAGGATATGAGATTAATGGTGGGCCCCAAGTCTCCAATCCATGGTCTCAGGACCTCCAGTGGTGCGTTTAAGATCCCATGTCCAAATAGATGCAAAGTCCAGACCAAAAGCTGATGTCCTGAATTTGAGCTTTGCATTTGTTTCAGCTTTCTGTACAATTTGGAAAATATTTTGTTTTTAAGGAGTATCACAAATTTACAACTGATGTCCACAAGGAAGTGTCTTGATGCCAGTCTGGTTGTCCTGGTATTATGTTTATGTCAATATATTTGTGAGTTACCTGACATCTCAAAGTTGTCATCTGTAAACCTAAATAAGACTCACACCAGTAATTTCATAGAAACTTACATATGAATGCAAAGAATGCAAATGTGAAGGAGAAATAAGAGAATACTATATGATTGACATCGGACAAACTTTAGCTAAATAAACTAAGCCTTGAAGTTGCTATACTGTAAAACCACAAGTCAACTTAACTTTCTGTAAAGTGTAAACTAAACAAAACACAGGGACAATTCCCATGCTAGGAAACATTGATGAGGAGTAGAAAATTCCACCACACACTTCAAAATTATGAACAAAATGAAAAATGTTCCAGGTAATTGGTATAATGAATATGACCAAAACAAACAAACAAAAAAATGTTCCATGTAATTGATATCACAAATATGATCTGTGGTGTTATGCACTTGGAGGTCAATCAAGGTATATTTTGAAACACAACATGAAAAAAACTGGTTTTCTTATTTGTGGCTGAAAAACACAAACTACTAGATATAGGACAGTCGTCACTTTAATTTGCAGGCTGTCACTGATTTTCCATTCATCACCCAAATGGTAGTTTCTCATATATGATTAGAGCAGCGTGGTACCTTTTCTGAACTGGGAAGAGGTGACTATGTCATGATCATTCTGTGTTTTAAGAGCATTCAACCAACATACAACATCTTCTGTCCTCTGGTAATTCAGTTGTAATGAAACACATTGCCCAAAAATATATGCATGTGGCAGGAAGACTTGGCAAGAGATAATGAAAGAAATTGATTGGAGGTAACGCAAAACCCTACGTCCAAAAAGACCAACTGCCAAATGTACTAATTGATGCTTTTTATACTTCTGTGATCAATACAGTTTGTAACTACGGCCATGGCAGATCTCAGGCAGGCTTCTCTCCTTCCAGTTCAACAGAAGGTTACTAAAATAGGTGAAGTAAGGTTAAAGCGGACATCAAATTTAAAAGTTAAAGATGTCCAAACAGAATGACGTGAAGCCCTAGGTGTAAGAGGAATTTATGCCATGAGCACGGGGAGCTGATGGCCTTGTCCACACTGCCTTATTAGTGTCCAGATGGTGCTATGATCATATTTTAAACGTGTTTGTGTGCAGAGCACATAGATTCCTGTTAGTTCCTACAGTTTTTTAGACATTTGATAAAAAAAATTAATTAAGCCCTTTAATAGTAGGTATGCGTAGCTGAAGAGTGTTGTTATGTGCTGTTGAGTTTTTCTTCCGTTATCCCTCAGTGATGTGGTTGGGCCATGACTCTGAGAAATGCCAGAGGTCCAGAAGTCACGGCCAGTTCCTCACTTCGATGTCGGTTGCCAAAGGGCAAAACATACAGAAGAGACTTTCCTGGGTAAATATGCTTCATCCTTAATGAGTGCTTGCCTTCCGCACTGAGCAAGCCAGAGTTGAGAGAGTGAGATGTCAAGATGCCCATGAATTATGACGTCAGGCCCTAGAATAAAAGGACGAGCAGCTCTGGGCTCTCTCTCTGGTCCTCATTTATTTTCTACTAAGATTTCCAAAGGCAAAGGGCCCTATTTTAATACACAATCTGCACGAAACTAGGGAGAGGTTTAGAACGATAAACAAAAAAGTGAAGATTACAAAAAACAAAACAAAACCCCACTGAATTGCAGTTTTTTCTCTGCTTTCCTATGGAAAAGTGACATAGTACTTCAGTCCAGGTACCAAGGGCCATTCAAAAATGTCAGGAAATGGGAAAAAATATTTTTATACATATGTGAATCAAATTTTCAAATAATAGGCTCAAGATTCTTCAGCCTCCTAAGGCCTTTTATTCTTATGAAGCATATCAAATTTAATGGGGCTGGGGAAATGGCTCAGTGGAATAAGTGCTTCCCTCGCAAGTGCAAGGGCCTGAGGTCAATCCCTGGTTCCAAAAAAAAAAAAAAAAATTAAATCAGGGGTCCAATTATTAAATTGAAACAAGGAACATAAACAAATTTTTTTTCTGTGTTACTTCCTGCACTTTTTGAAAACTCTGGTGTATTAACAATTGGATATATTCTCAAATTATTTCTGCCAGTCTCAAAAGAAATTCACCCCCAACAAAAGGAGCTCCAAACTATGTTTCTTAGTATTTACTTCTTGGAAAAGTAAGAAAACAGTGATAAATTGCCCTATGTGTATCTGCTAGGTAGTGTGTGTGTGTGCAGTCTCTAGGTAAACAAATTTCTTACTACAAATTAATAAACTCATACTGGGAGTCTAATCTATTTTTCCATGTAGAACTGCCTTTAGGGGGACAATATTCTGGTCATGCTGATATTTGCATTCCATTGTTTAATGCTGTACTAAGGACAGAAAAGCTAATGTAGATTCTTTTCTCCAACCATATGAACACAGCTCTTTAATTCTTTCATCATTTCCACAGTATGGAGTTGTACCAAGTTAATAGCAATGGCCTTGAGGCACAGCTGGGAGCTTGGGAGCTGTCTGATTGTTCTAAGTATCCAGATCTGGTTTGAGTAACAAAGGGAAGTACATTTTTAATTACTACTCTGGACAACATGGCCTTTTTTTTTTTCTTTCTTTCTTTTTCAATAGGTGTTCAAAGGTTTAGTAATTAATTTCAGTAAGAAATTACAGATGCCAAAGAATTATAGATGAAGAAGACTTATTGTTCAGAGAAGCAAAATATTAGTGAACAGTTCCCAGGTTTAACATATAAAATTCAAAATCAGCTCCAGCCAGGGGGTGGGCAAGAAGAATTAGGCATCTGGATTCATTAGGCAGGGCACCATGGCAACCCGATGTCATGCTAGTCAAGGCTGTTACCAGGACAGGAGACCAGGTGAGTGGGCTTTGTGTCCTTCACACAATATCTGTGTAAGCAAGGCCTAGCCAACTATATTTTAACTAATGAAAGATTATGGGTTTGCTGCTGTAATAGTTCATGTATCATGTCAACTTGAGAACTGAGAAATTTAGAAGCTTAACTAGGCCATTCAGCAGGGGCCAAGATCCCCACTTTGTGCAAGAGGACAGGGCCTGGGGAGATGGCTCAGTAGAATACGTGCTTGCCTAGCAAGTGCAAGGGCCTGAGTTCAATCCCCAGTTCCACCATAAATAAATAAATAAATAAATAAATAAATAAATAAAAAAGAGGACAACACAGAGATGATGGAAGCAGGTGGCCTGGGAGGAAAGAGGCTTGCTCTGTGCTAGCTTTTCCTCTTGCCACTTTAGCTGTCTTCTGCCACTGTGAAGTATTGCATACCACTCTGCCTTGAAGCCAACTGATTAAGGACTGAAACCTCTACAAACTGTGAGCTAAATAAACCTTTCCCTCCTTAATTTGAGTGTAGGGTATTTTGTCTCAGTAATGAGAGAAAAGTAACCAAGACTATATAGCTGGTTATGGGTCAACTAAAATAATTAAAATCAATAACCAAAAATATGGTTGAAACACCAAAGGCAAACATACATGTTTATAATTATATTTTTGGTTATACTTTTTGTTAGTACTTGGAATTGAACTCAGGGCCTTGTACTTACCAGGACGGCTCTTGTGCTATTGAACTATATTCCGGGCCTGGCTATATCTTTTAAATGAACCCTTTAAATAAGATCTAGACAATCCTCATATGTTGTGATGTTAAGGGCCTGCAACATGGTTGAAAACAAACTAAGAGAAGATATATAAAATAGAAAATAAAAAGGCCCTTCTCTCTAGATATATTATAACATAACTATGTAAGCACCTGAGTTGGTCCAGATTCAGAGACATTCAGCTAACTACACTGTGGACATCATAATGTGTCCTAGTGAACTCCTTTGATTTTCCATGACAAAGAACTTTAAACTTTCCGTAGACAGAAGGTGGCCCAGAACTAGGATAAGCAAAAACATCTAATTTTGTTTTTTAAGTTTATATAGTATAAGCATTTCCACTGTGATGTCCCAGTTAACTTTCCTTATTAAAACTGGAAACAAACATTGAGATATTATCGCACCCCAGAAAGAATGGCTATCATAAAGGAATCAACCAACAACAAATGTTGGAGGGGCTGTGGGAAAAAAGGACCCCTTCTCCACTGTTGGTGGGAGTGTAGACAGGTGCAACCATTATGGAAATCAGTGTGGAGGCTCCTTAGAAAAGTTGGACTGGAAATCCCCTT
>NDGM011253073.1:2581-13000 GCA_002564305.1 Octomys mimax | reverse complement strand
ATATATATATATATATATATATATATATATATATATTCCCAAATTGGTAACATATGCTGAGATTTTTGCATTGCCCTCCATAAACACACTTGTGGATGTATTCTTGACCCTAGTCTCGATGAGAACTCCAAATGTGTTCCCTTTCAGCAAGATCAGTTATGTTTCTTTTGGGGTTTCCTACTGTGATTGTGGTTTAAAAAATTAAATAGACTTCAGAGAAATGATATCCTTTACCTAGTATAGTATTTGCATGGATATAGGACTGAATAAAGTCTATGACAAAAATATTACAAATTGCTTGAAACAGCAGTTGAAGAACAATTGTTAAAAATGTTCACTAGCTTTAACTTCTAAGAATTTACCCAGGACTTTTCAAATATGTAGGATTCTGTCTTATTCTCTCTCCCATGTAACATATTCAAATGAGCCCCCTTTCAAATAATTATTCTTAGAGTGGGTCCAGGATTAATTTCAGAGAATCCAGGTTAATGGTGTTTGATTTGTCAGTCTTTACATTCCCTTGTATACCGTTTGTTTCAGATGCATCTGTAAATGGAACATCAGTGGTGAAATATATTGGTCCTTCATTCATTTTCTCATTCATTTGTCAAAATACTTATTGAACACCTTTATTGTGAAGGCATTCTGTTAAGCACTGAGGATTTTAAAGCATGGAATGCATTGTCTCTTAAGAATAATATTTTTATTGTACTTTTGGGAGGGCTGGAGATTGAACTCAGAACCTCACGTATGCTAGGCAAGTGCTCTACCACTGAGCTACCCCTCCAGCTCTGCCAAAGGCTCATATTAGCTATAGTAATATAGTTCATATGTAGCACAGTAAATTAAATTAACTTGTTATTAAAAAATAATTCTTCATTTTGAATTCTTTTATCTACTGTTCTCTATTGTTGATTTGAAATCACTGCTTCAATTGTTTTCTGCTTTCTTGTCTTCAATATAGTTTAAACTAAGAGTTATTTATAATTTAAATCCCACATCTTGATAGAAAAATTCAGTAATACATTTTATGAGTTTTAATTGTCATTTCATTCTAATTTTTGCTTCAAAATAGCTTTATATTTTCCTCATATGCTTGGGTCCTGGAGTGCTAGTGAAATGGAAGAAAATGGTCTCTATAGGTCTTTGGGGAATGTTATTTATTTAGGGAGGATGATAATAGGATGAGCTCACAGATCAGGGGAGAGCACACTCTGCAAAAGCAAACAGAATTACTAAGAGGACACATAATGGAGGGTTTAGCTATATGCACAACAGAATGAGTACTCACTTTCCACTCCAGGAGGGCCTGCTCGGCTTGTTAGTGCCCCTGTCGAAACATAAAGCAAAGCCAGTGATCAAATGCTTTCCTAAGCTAGAGATTAGCTCTTTGTTTACCTTTAACAGGCTTCCTACCCAGGGCATAAAAATGGCACGTTACAATGAAGAAAACCATTCTGTGTGCTGAGACAAAATGGGGCAGCTAAATGGAAAGGTAATTCTTATTCAAACGAAAAATTCCTTTCTCTTTCACTCAAATTGAGTCATCAAAACTTTTATTATTGTGCTTAAGCCAGTAAAAGAAAGAGAATAAATTATTCAGAAGTAAAACATGTCCACACTTACACAATTTCAAGTTAGAAATGACTGGTTATCTTTTTTTTTTTTTTTGTAATTTTTATTTTTTATATATTTGGTACAGGGTCTCACTATGCAGCTCAGCCTTGTAGTGATCCTCCTATTTTCAGTCTCTCCAGTGCTGGGATTACAGGCGTGCGCCACCACTCCCAGACTCGGTGGATGGCTCAGCGCACCCTGGGGGTGGGCCAGTGTGGCGTTGGTGCCAAGGATTGAGTCACGACCCTGCACTTGCCTAAGCAGGCGCTTGGTGCACTGAGCTATCCCATCGGCCCTTGGTTTTCTTCTTTTACAGACCTATTTATTTTTTGTTTTATTAGTGTGCATTTGTGATACATATTAGTTACATTTGATTTGGGAAATTGGTATATTTTTTCTTTTCTTGATCATTTTTGGTCCCTAATCCCTCTCTCTTCCTTTCCCTCCTTCCCCTGTAATTATGATTAAGTTTCTATTCACTACAATGCTTAGTGCTTTAAATTTCTAAGCACTACAAAAAATTAACACATTGGCTCTTACTTCACTTTTTATGGTTTCTTCATGCTGTTACCAAGACTTCTAAGACTAAAGAGAAATTTCAAATAATGTTAATGAGTGTTCAAGGGACTGGAGGGACTATAGCAGATTTAAGATATTCCAGCTAGGAAATTCTTCTTCTGTAGGCAATATATATGCCTCTGAAACAAAGGGAATAACTCATGATTGAACAGGATTACATGCCCAAATTGGCAATAAATGCTCTACATCAAGCAGAGAGGTGTAAAACCAGATCCATAGTCCATCTTTGAGTAAAGGGCTGTGGTCCTACTTAAGGAATGAGAAGTGGCTGCCCTGGGGCTCAGTGTAGAGTGCTTACCTGGGACATGTGAGGCCTTGGACTCAAGCCCCCCTCCAAAAAAAAAAAATCTAAAGCATTAATTGTGATTTTGTATTACACCTACCTGAGTCCTTACTTTGAGATGAGGGAAGACAGAACAATTACTGTTCTTTTTCATCTAATTCTGAGCATTTAGTGAACATACTGGCCTTGCATCCAAAGACAGTTACTTCAGTAAATAAGATGGATGCAACCCTGTTTGTCAGATTTTACCCCAAACAAGAGATTTTTTTAAAACCCCTTCCATAGGGCCAGCCAAATAACTCAGCGGATGAAAGCACCTGCTTAGGCAGACACAAGGGCCGGGGGTTCAATCCCCGGGTCTGCCGTGCCAGCCCTGCCCCCGGAGCGCGCTGAGGCAGTGATTGAGATTGGGTGTGTGATTGAGACAGGGCGTGGGGGGCACATGCCTATAATCCCAGCACTTAGGAGGCTGAAAAACAGGACTATCACTTCGAGTCCAATCTACATAGCGAGACCCTCTACACCCTGTCCTTAAAACAAAAACAAAAAACCCTCCTTCCATACCTTAGGAGCATATCTTAAAACTTAGAGAAAAGACTGGCTATTCTGTGGGTGTGAGGCTGGATGGCTGGGTGGGCGGGGAGCTGGAGGAAAAGGGCTTTGAGACAAATGCTGTGCAGATCCCTGCCAAAGTTCCCCTCCCTTTAACTTTTTTTTTTTTTTTTAAGTGAATTAACTCATTCATGAATTTCCAATGCATTCTTTTGACATATGGCAAGGGTGTAAACATACTGAATTTATTTAGGGAAGAAGTAATGGATTGATTCAAACAGTGCCTCAGAATTTATTCAGTCATGTCAAAAGTCACAACTTCTTTTTATCACTTTGGATTCATGAAATGGTGCCAGAGGAAGATACATGCTTGAGTGTGATTGCTCCCAGCCATGCAGTTTTCTTCCGTCAGGGACCTGAAATAATGCTAAAAAGGAAACTAGTATTCTTGTGGGGTTTAGTGGCAGCCTTCCAGGATGATTTTCCAGTGAAGGTGATGCTGAACCTGTAAAACAGTAAGAATCTATCCCGACACCAGTCATTTTCTCCCCAGCTGTCTGCTGTGGCTATAACAAGTTTAGCCAGGTAGCTCGTGTTGCTTTTCCTGGGTGAAGATGGGGGTGGCAAGCGGATGAGGATGAAAATGAAGTTGTGAAAAATCATCAGAACAGAAGGGCTTGTTGAGTAATAGAAGAGTTCTAATGCCGGGAAGAAGGCTGCTTTTACACTTCAAAGCACATTTGACTCGGATGCAGGGGAATAGACGCTGGAAGGACATCAGGTCCTTTCAAGGAGTGAGGTCTTCATTCCTTCTCATTCGGAGGAGTCCCTCCCGCGCCCGCCAGCAGCAGGAGACACTGTTGCCCAGCTGGAGAGGCCCTAGGATGAAATCAGAGATCGTCTGCTTGTGAAGATGGGGAAAGAGCTCTTTTTTTTACTGCATGGATTTAACGTGATGTTGATGGTAAGTGACATGATCACTGAAAACAGATGCCATATGGAGTCGCCGTGATTGATGTGCAAATCTCTGACAGCAGAAACCTGAGGTTGTCAGTTTGCCTTCATGGTTGTCTTACTGAGATCCAATCAGGGAAGGATCCTCTTCATCTCAAACGTTGAAACATGAATCACACTGACAGAGAAATAAACTGTTCTTCTAGCTGGCCTCGCTGTTGCAGGGTCTAAGTAGAAGGGGGAATTTCTCTAGAGGTGAGACTTAGGAATTCTGAAATCCCCCTAACTAATTCTCTTCTTAAGTGAAGAACATTTTCTATTATCCTTTTAGATGGTTGCTATTACCTTTAAAGTGTGTGTTCTCCTTCCAGATGTGTGGGACAATTTTGGTTAATTTGGGATTTTTGTGGAATGAGGGATTATGGGTCTCCATGCGCTTGTGTGAGTTTAGAAGCTGCCACAAGGAAACATATGGCTCTACCATGTGGGCAGCAGAGGGACTGACTTAGACCAAGAGACCCCTCAGGAAGCAGCCAGCGGGGCCCCAGCTCCTGAACCTGTGCAGTTTGGTTTTCACTGGTGCGATCTGATCGAGCAAATCAAAGGGATAAGTATTCATGGACTCTACAGTGAATGGTATTCTTTGAATGCTCAAAGAACTACATATTGTGCCAGCTATTAATCAGACAGGATTCTGTAAAGGAAAGCACTTGGGAATAGCATGAGAATTGAGAGCATTGGTTATGTGGTGTGGTAGGAAGGCATCTGAATCGAAAGCCTGTATAGACTTTATCTCAGCTAATTGTATCTTCTGCATTTGTATTAGACTGATAAAGGTTCATTCACATTTGTGTTAATAACATTTATTAGGTACTTCTCTACTCTAAGCAGCATATATATCTTCCATTAATAATTTTGAAAAAAACCATGCCAGTGAGGTATAATGGCACCTGCCTGTAATCACAGCTACCCAGGAAGCTGAGGCAGGAAGATCTTGAATCCAAGGACAGCCTGGGTAATATAGCAACACTCTGCTTCAAAAAAAGAAAAAGGAAAACTATTTCTATTCTAGTATGCAGAGACAACCACTATATTCTTCTATGTGGTTTTAAAATATTTTTTAAAAATATGCCATATTTAATTTTCTATTCTGCTTCTTAAACTTCACACTCTAATCACCCAAAATATATTTTGCATTCTAAAATTTTTATTAGCTACAATAACATCCCATTATTATTCTGTGGTATTCTTTACTGTTTCCTTATTGATGCTTACTATGTTTCTCATCATAAGAAATACTGCAGTGAACATTTCTCTGCAAGATTTTATATTTAGGTTTTAGTTGGTTGATCTAATTCACTCCCGGACATCGAATTTTTAGATGTAAACTGTGAAAGACCTCAGATGGAACATGTGAAATTGTTTTCTGGGCTGGTCACTGCGGTTACGCTCTCCAGCGCAGTGTGATGGCGCACGTTTTATGGCTCCTCTGCGTGGCTGAGTTTTGAAACCATCTTGAGGTCCCAAGGCACGGTGGCTTTGAAAAGGAATAAAGTTGCTGTGTGACCCTTTTCTTACCCCACCCTATGCCACCCAGTCCAGTTTCTTTGTTATGATATTAATTACAAAATACCTCAGAAAAACTACTTGTGTAAAAAGCAGTAAAGATAGTGGGAAATAATCTGTAGTTTAAAAAAAAATTCTTTAAAAATTTTCTTAGTGTCTGTTGGGCGTGGGATTATGCTCAGTGTGGTGCTTTTAAAATTGAGCATACCTAATGTATTTTTATTTTTCCCAAGTGATAGCATAGTAATGTAGATTATAAGAGGGTAAAAGCATTGATTAAGGAGTCAGAAGACACATTCTCTACTGGACTTTTTCACTATCACGCTGTCTGACCTTGAGCAGATGACCTAACCTGTTTGGGACTCTCTTTCTTTGTCAAGGAAGGCACTGGATTAAACTAGATTATTACTAAAGTGATTCTGGCTCTAAGATTCTTTAATGCTATCAGAACCATTTTTCTAGAAAAGAATTATTTTTCTAACTATTTCCTCCAAAATCCAAGTGGTGAGTGCCTGTAATATTTATTTTTGAAAATTGTCAGTGAGTTCAAATCTACATTGCTGTACTGGGGTAATGGCGTCTATCTGGAATTACTTTAAAGAAATATCATGAGGAGAACACAGCCTTCACCTGATCTTTTTGTCAGTGAAACAAAAGCAGATGAAAGTTATACCAAGCAATCCTTTAAAACCATAAATGCACCACAGAATGTGTCAAATTGTACCTTAAGCTTTGAACTATAATGTTATTGATTTCAGTGGGAATTTCACGAATCTTTGAAATAAAAATTTGAGTCTTATAATTACAGCATAAAATATATCCTGTTCTAAACAGATTATCTTTTTGTTTATTTCACTTTTGTATTATGCTCTTAAATATGATTCTAGCAAGGAAAAAAGCATATGCTATTCGTAGAAGGATTTTTCTTACTGAATATTTGGTTAAATGTGTTTTTATTATTTTATTTTATTTTGATGGTACTGGGAATTGAACTCATGACCTTGAACTTGCCAGGCAAGCACTTATTCTACTGAGCTATCTCACCAGCCCTAAATGTGTTTTTAAACAAACAATAGTTTTACTGAGATATTTGCCTACCATAGAATTCACAGTTTATCCTTTATTATAATGTACAGTTTAGTGACTGCTATTCAAAGTTGTTCAACCATCAATCTGGATGTATTTTTTAAATATAGAATGAAAATGTGTAGCCAGCACACCAAGTTAATGGCTCTGTTTATTAGATTTAGTTTTACGTGCAGATTTTCTTTCTGTCCAAGACCTTGCTTGATTCTAAGAATTTAAACCAGGGCTGGGGATGTAGCTTGGTGGTAGAGCTCTTGCCTAACATGCACGGGGCTCTGGGCTCAATCTCCAGGACAACTTACAAAACAAAACAAAACATGTCCAGAGAAAAATATCTGAAGGCAATACAGGAATAGGGATAGTAGTTGGATTTTCTCTTTAAACCACGAAAAAGAAAATAGAAACAAAGAAAACATGTTTCTATATCAAGAAAGGATAGGCATAAGATATTTCCATCTTATCCTAAGTTTTTTTTATCAGATCACTAATGAAAGAAAACATTAGATTTTTTTCTATGTATGCCTTTGCTTTGTAATAAGATGTTAGCAGTTTTGTTTCTTGACTCATAAACGAGCTGAGTAATTCTACACTAATCATCTTTCTAGTAATGCAGAATACTGCTGAAGCTATAAAAACATGATGTTACCGTTTTGAAATCAGATAAGGCCTTTTATTTTTCACACTCATTAAGCTTTCTAATGTGATGTTTTATTTTTCCTCCTCTAATCATCACATAGGAATTGGATGGGCTGTTAGGAATTATTTTCACACTATTGAATTTGAGAAACCATTATCCATTTTGCAGATGGGAAGTTTGAAGTAAACCTCTTGCTAGAGAGGGATGGGGGTCTAATGCTCTTCCGAGGACCTCAGCACAGGACTGAGTGACAAGAACCTCTTCCACTCGAAGTGCTCTTACGTGCCTTACTGATTTTTCTCATCCACCACATGACAGTGAAGATGGCTTAGTGGCATGATTGCTTATGACAACCAAAAATAGTTGTATAATATCAAGTAATTGTATTACGCTCTGTCACCCAGAAAGACACCAATAAACTTCTACTTTTAGTATGATTACTAACTGTTCTGTTATCTATGCCCACACATGGAAAATTATTTGAACTCTTAATCTCAAGTGTACAGAAACTTTGTAAAAGCATGAATAACTGAACTCAGATTATAATAATTTAGAAAGTTTGCAAATACTGTTCTTTGGCATTCTGTTCAAACACTGGGATACATGAGAAGTAAACTTATCCTGAGGAAAAGAAAATGACTCATATTGAGACATAAGGGAAATTTTTTAAAAAGTGAAACAGTTTCAGAGGTCAAATACTTAGCTGGTAGAGGAAAAAATACCAAATTAAGCAAATAAATAGTAGGCATTTTTGTGAAATGTGTTGTTTATCCCTGGAAATGTGTGTTTTATCAATGCTATGTCTATATTATTTGAAGGCTAAGAAGGCAGCATCATCCCATAGAAAACTACCTTCTGTGGCCTTCTTTTTTCCTTCCACTTGCTGTCAAGCCAGGAGGGACAGGCTGAGGTGGAGGTACAGTGGACAGGCACTACTCGGAAGCAGCTGTCCTCAGCCCCCTCGTGGGTGAAGCCACCACTGGCCTGCGAGGAGGTCTTACCGCTTGCACCCAAAAAAACTTCACTCTGAAAAGAGTTCACATCATCGCTCAAGTTCTCAAGCACAAGGCCCTGGGGCAGTTTTTGTTTTGCTAATACAGATATTCCTCATTGAATGACCTGTTTAACGACTGTTCACACTATGACCTGTCTTGTTATCGTTGTGCAGTTCTGTGCATCTTCTTGGTGGCCCCTCAATGCCTTTTTGGGACAGTACACCTTGTTTATACAGTGCAGCAATTTCCACTGATTGCACATACACTATAGTATATCGTTTTATGGTCCATTAAACATTACAATCCTGTACATACGAGTTATGCAAATTCAAGCATCGGATCAGAAGACATCAGATCAGAGCCTCCTTCGTCCATTTCTTTGTTCTGAGTCTTGTCATGTACCTACTAGGTCCAACCCTGCATTTGGCCACCAACTCACTGAACGACCTCGTTGGGACTTGGTGGGAAACAATGAGTCGCCTTAACGCCCTTAGACAAAGCGAGCGGAGGAAGTTCAGGAAAGCTGCCTGAGGCGGACGCATCTTCTGCATGAAATTGCTGTTCAAGGGAGGCTAAGATGGTAATCCCAGGAAAGCTCTGCCCCAAACTGTGCCACGAAGGCGCACCTCCTTACTCGCCAAAGCAGCTGGAGCGCGCCAGGCTGAACCGCTCTGAACCGCTGTTTTTATTGCTTCTTCAGGGCACAGGGACGACGCGGGCTGTAGGTGGCAGCATCGCACTAAGGCATCCTCCAAAGCCGCAGAGGGCCGGCAGGAGGGAAGGATGCTAAACCCCGCGGTGCCTGGAGGACCGCTCCCTGCAAAGGGCGCGATTTGTTGCTGTGCACAATAAGAACTTTCCTTGACTCTGCGCCTTCCACGATCACCGGGATCAGATTCTCTTGGAAGCTCTGCGTGGTCCCCTAGTGGAGAGGCTTGGGAGATAGTGAATGTGTGTTTTATTAGAGCTCCTGAGAACACCAGTTGTAGGGCCTTTGAAAACACAGATTTGTCAGCATTTCACATTAATGGGCCTTTTATTTGTTTGTTTTTCTTCCTGATTTATGGACAGCACCCCATTATGGAGGCAATATATCTTCATTTAAATAACTTCCAAGTTATTTATGACTGGCAATGACTTTGTGGCTGGGGCATTTTACTTTGTTTTATTTTTGTTAACAGGTTCATTCTGGTGCTAGTGACAGCAGCAGAGCCTAAACTAAAAGCAGTTTAGCAGAGATCTCTGGAGGCTTGAAATGACCTGAGTCTGTTTTTCATGACAAATTCCGATTTTTCAGAAAAATCCCCTTTTCGTTTCCACCTACATTCTAACTTCAATTTACAATAACAGAAAACAATCCATAATCAACAAATGCTGAAAACTCATTTTATTTTATGTCTTATTTTATTTAATCCTCACTGCAACTCCACGATTCTGATTTTTGCACCTGGAGAAGTGAGGACAAAGGGATTCAATGACTTCCTCGGGTTGTCACATTTAATACTAGTGCAACCGGGGTGAGATGCAGGTTTTTAAAACTGTGAGATGAGTTTCTTCAGATTAATTCCAGCTGCTTCTCTGAGGAGAGAGGCTAGCAGGTCAATCAGGAACACTCTGAGATGGGGACACGTGTGTGACATGCAAGCACTTGGAATGGGTGGTGAGTGCTTTTAAAACAGTGTTTCTTCATTCAATTGATATTAATTGTGCTCCCTGAATATCATATTTCCTTTTTCCCTCAGTGTACTTACCTTCCTTCTCTGTCTGACAAGCTCCAAGAAACTCACCTTTCAAGGTCCAGTGTAAATGTTACCCTCCTCGGTGAAATCTTTCTCTGTCTCCATGGGTGAAATTCATATTTTTTTTCTTCTTTATAGTCCCACAAAAGTATTCCTTCCCTTGTTTATGAACTTCTAAAATGCAACACACAACCTTTAGCAAAGGTAGTAGTCAGATAGGCACTCAGGTAAAGAGAAAAACTGACTAGAGAAATTCTATGTGAAGAACCTGCCAACATCTTCCTTGCAGTTGCATTTCATGGAGCTCTGTCTCTGTGAAGAATACAGCTCTTTGCACAGGGATGGATGTATTTTCAGGCATTCACTGACCACTGTCTGTCTGTCTCTGTCTGTCTGTCTGTCTGTCTGTCT
>NDGM011253070.1:9117-30746 GCA_002564305.1 Octomys mimax | reverse complement strand
AAGAAAGAAAGAAAGAAAGAAAGAAAGAAAATGTAGTTTAAATATTTTTTATTCATTTCACAATTATACTCAGCTATATTTCCAGTGAACTCAAAATTTGTCTGGCCCTGAGCCCTTCAGCTACAGGCTGAGTAATCCAAATTAGTCTATTTAACCAAATCATTGGCACAGCATATAATTAAGACTCTTTATCTGAGTTTTGTTAGAAGTTACCTGTATTGCTTCTTAATCAACATTTTTTCTTTTATACATAGACACTGATGCACATATCCAAAGAAGATATTGTTGTAAAAGTTTCTTTTATGATTGGGAAATCCGTAATTCTTTTAGAGAGTAATTTCTCACTAACAATTTATTCTTCTCCATGTCAATTAACTTAGTAAAGCGCATATCAAGACAGCAAAGATTAAAAAAAACATTTTTTGGCTAACATAAAGTAAGTTTAGACTTGCACCAGCTTTCATTTACCTTCTAGAACCTGTTATATATGCACAATAGGACTCCTGTGTCCTTGTGATATTTCCATTTTATAAAAATGTTCCTAAGATCATTTCTTTAAGCATCATATTATTTTCACCTTCAAGATCTTACAGTTAGAGAGAAATACTGTTTTTCACCTCAAGTTAATAACAAAAACACTTAAAATCATTTTCATATAATGGTATGACTATTAAGGGAATGTTTCTTATATTTTCCTCTCAAAACATGAACAGTAGATTATACACACACACATAAATATATATATATATATATATTTTTTTTAAATATTTCCCTCTTGCCCTGCTGAAAACCTCTGTCACCTTTGTTTCTGGCCTTTGTTCCCCTTTTCTTGAAACATCGCCCTCTCATCAATCATTTCCATAGCTGTCATACTGTATTTGCTCTTAAACGTTCTGTAATCATATATGGACATCAACATCATCGATTTTCCAAGTTTGCCCCAATTCACGCCAACCTTTCTGTTGCTCCCATCTCTCATTGCTGACATGCCCAAGCCTCTGCCATGTGAGCTGCAGTCAGGTGAAAGGATCCACCGTGGTTCTTGGATGCTTCTCTTTGATCCTTTGACCTCTGTGCTCCATAGAAAACCCTAAATCCGTTCAAGTAATATGTCCAAAAATACTAAGTTTTTTTCGCTGTTCATGTTTTGAGAGGGAAAGATAAGTCATTTTACCTGATTTTTAATTGTAACTGTTTTATGTAACATTTTAGCGTTGCTATAAAATTTCAAATGGGTTTAGATTATGAAGCATTTGAGGAATTGTGACTGAGAAAATGTTACTGGACTAAAATTCTGACACACACTATGAATTTACTTAAATGATTAAACAATGTGATTTTTAGCTATTGAAACTGGAATGATTCAATTCTCTCAAGCATTTGACCTTATATTTCACTGAAATGGATTTAAATGCAATTCGTCTTTCTGTGATTACCAAAACAATTGATTACATGACAAGACTCATAATGAAATTTTCATTCCTTACATAAAATATTCATGAAATGACTCATTGCCTTGAATAGTGCTGTGTATGTTGGCATAATAATCCAAAAAACCCAAATCTCCTATTTTTATGCTTATTAATTCTCATTTTTATTTAAAATATCAAGCTGTTATCTAGAAATACCAGGTTGATGTTCACTTTTGATTTTAACAGACATATATACATGAATATGAATATTACCTGTGGGTTTTATAAAATTATTTTAAAGCTAATATTAATTTGTCAAATTATAAGCAGTGGTACAACTGTATTATCAATTTGTCAGAAAGACATTCATAAAACGATAATTTTATATATCTTCTAGAGCTCAAAAGAATAACATAGTTGTTATGTATTATTATTATTATCATCTTCATTTTCAGCTATGATAATTGAAATGCAGAAGTTTAAATAACATGTTAAAAATCACACACTGTATATTTCTGTAGTAAAGACATATAGTCTAAATGTAAAGTCATACCCTATAATTTCAAATTTCTTGTGTTATCTAAAACTCACTGTTGAGGCCTTATGTATTGCATTGTATGGTAACGGGTACCCCATAGTAAACTACCGTATGGTTTAGGGACTTCAATAAAGATGTAGCATGACTGGGAAATGGGAGTTACCGAGGGCTAAGAAGCATGCACGGAGGGCATTCTCAAATGGTGCCATTAACTTTCTTATTTGAAATGAGATTAAAAATCAAAATATTACAAAAGATTCTGAGAACCAAAACATTACTACAAAATGCTCTATTATCTGCCCCCACAACTTCAGTGTCTCTACCCCTAAAAATTATACTGCTTTCTTTGGGCTTAATAAGGAAATATAATATTTGCAGCAGATATTTAAAATGATAGCCAGTGTTCTTCACTTAGAAGATAGTCCTTCCAGCAAATAATATTTCAGAGACATAATGCTACTCAGAATTTCTAGGTCCAGTGTAGTACTACACTATACATATGCATTGTGTTATCTAAAAATATAAGACACATACAAAGTAAATAGTAATTCCTTGCGGCATGATGTAGCAAGTCTATATAAAATGAACACAGTGAGATTAAAAATTATCATCACATTAATTTACAATTGACTTTATGATATTTTGCTTTAGTAATTTTGGTGTATATAGATATACTAAAGTATATACTATCTATGTATATACATATACATAGCATATGAATATAAAATTTATTTATCTATGTGTCTATCTAATTCAATGTGTTCATCCTAACATTTGTTCTTTTAAGTCAATAGTATTGTTAATTTCAGTGTATGTGTCCTGTTCATCATATACTAAATATCTTGCTTATTTGATAGAGTCTATTGTATATATCCAACTAAATATAGTGTAATGAGTCTTTGTTTACATAGATTAAATTAATTTTAGTTATTTTTTCTTTCTCTTCATTTTCCTACTATTTTACTCAGTGACCTAATTAAGGCCATTCTTAACCTTTTGTAAGTCATTTTATTTCTATTGTCTTTCCTTATTGATTTTCATTGTCTCCCCTTCTAAAAAAAAGTCTTTGGTGTTCTACCCAAAGATTAATAAATATATATGTGATAGATAAGGTGAAATGTAGACATAAGAAAGTAAATAAATAAGAAAAGTTGCCATGTTCACTGGATACATATTTGTACCAGTATCTTTACCTATGAATTGAATTTGTGCTAGATTTTTATCTTCAGCATTTATCAGTTGTTCTAATTTGTGAATAAAATTATTGAAGCATGCTTTACCAGTTTACATTTGATAATCAGGTGAACCATACAAATCCATTGACTTTGACCATTTTTATTCTTTGTTTAAAAAATATGTCAATTTTCTGTAGTTCCAGATAATTCATATATAAGTGCCTGGGAAATTTTGGGGAAATGGCCCAAAAGCCAATGAATGGCCCTGATATGTGGAAAGTAAAACAACTACAAAGTAGACATAGATACAGATTGTTATAAATCTCTGAAATGGAAGGGATAAGGGGGCAAAAATCACATTTTGGAGTATAATACATATACATGTTTTGCTAGTTTTCAAATGTTAGCATGAATGTTATTTTCTATTTATGTTTTTTTTCTTTCTTTTTTTTCCCAGAATTTTATTGATAAACAAATAGCAATTAGACAGTTTCAAATCAAATCGCTAGGACAGATTCAATAATTAACATTCTGCATACATTCTTCTTCTATTTATGTTAATACTTGGCCGTCAGTAGTTAATGTCTGCAGAAGGAAAGGACTACACATAAGTCATTTCCATGGTGGTTTATTACATAGAGATAAAGGTTATGAAATTTGGACATATTTTTAATTAAATAACATCATGTCCAAATATAGTTTTAAATATAAAGAAGGTATGTTCTTTATATAAATTTGAAAAATACATAATATTATGAAGTTTCTATTAGAGTTGATATTTTACAACTTTGATTTCTATTACTATTGAAAATAGGAAAATATATGTCCCCAATATTCACATTTATTCTAAAGAAAACAAAATTTTGGTAGTAGAAGTTTGCAAAGTTTACTGTTAAGAGAGTGATTATTATTTTTTTTTTTAAAGTACTTCTCCCTGCTGAATACCAGAGAAATTCATTTGGGTATTTCCTACCTTCATGAATTTCCTTGAAGACAGTAATTTCATTAGATTTAGCTAGGAGAGAGAAAATGATGGTGACCTTGAATGAAATTGGTATGATGACTTCAAAAGTGTATACATTAATTATGTCAGGTGCCATTTGTATCCCAGTACAGCAGGAAAGCAACTATCCACGCCATTTTCAATGACTTTCACAGTATTTTTTTCATTGTGCCAACATTTGTTTCATGAGTATTAGCATTGAAAAGCATATTGGCATTCCACATTTTGTATGAGGGGCCATTCTGCATTTTAGTCAACATTGTCTAATACAAAGTGGTTTCTTCAGTATCTGCCTGTTTGAGTCCTAAGTTCAGCAAGGGCAGGAATCCAACACCAGGAAAACTGGTTGGAAGACGGTGTTGACTTACATGCTGCAAACAACTGAGGATGAAAATCATTGCAAAGAGAAGTAATAACGCTAGACTTGTTCTCAGAAGATTACTTTAATATTGGTGTACAGAATGCCATAATCAAAAATATACTTGAAGCAATGATCTTCATATAGGCTATGGATAGTGTCCGGAAAGAACAACATGAAATCCTGCACTACAGAATGAAAAAAGGACATCAAGTCTTGGTGATGACTTCAGAAGTGAATAAAGTGACTGTCAGGTCACTTTATATTAGTGACTGTCAGGTCACTAATATTATTTTCATAGTCAGCTAATATATCATCTGTACCAAGAAACTTTTGAACATAAGAGGAATTTCTATTCATAATGAAAAAAATGAGAAGTTTAAACTAAAACTCTCTCAAGTGAACAGGGAGAATTGAATTCATATGGAAAGAAGGTTCCAAGAAACCTTCAATAATTTCAACTATATAAATAGAAAACAATTTTTCATGATAGAAAACCCAGGGGAATTTTGTTGATAAAAAGTTAATTAGCTCTGTTTTCTGATTCTATGCCATAATATAGAAATATCCTGCAGACAATTTGAAATTAGGTCCATCTCGCTGGAGTTAGATATATTAGAAATAAACATTTCAGAGCCTCTGGCATACTGAGAAGCGTTCTATCTAGGCTTTGTAGAAAATGTCCTCAGAATATAAAGGGGCAAAAAGAGAAAAGTCAATGTGCTGGGGAGAATGAAGAAACCAAAAATGTGAGAATTAGAAGGAGACCCGAGGAGAGTGTTAAGAACTGGGAAAGTT
Organism: Octomys mimax; assembly: GCA_002564305.1. Taxonomy (NCBI): domain Eukaryota; kingdom Metazoa; phylum Chordata; class Mammalia; order Rodentia; family Octodontidae; genus Octomys; species Octomys mimax. The sequence continues at coordinate 25,462 of NDGM011253070.1, read as the reverse complement.
AGTGCACAACAAAGGTGAAGAGTGGTGGATCCATTCGAACACCTGCTGTGCCTAGGCAGAAAAGAAACCAGGTTGCTGCAGGATGGCGAGAAGCCGGCATGAAGCACCTCCTACCTGACTCGGCAGTAGCCTGGCATTGCAGGCTTCAGTACAGGCTCCAGGTATTCTGAACACTTTCCGTAGATATTCTCATATAATACTCAGAATAGTCCTGTGAAGTAGATGCTTTAACTCATTTTCATTCCATATTGGCTAATCACTGCGAGAAAGAAGTGAGACGCAGACTCAGCTATACCATTATTTTATGACATGTTGTGTTGTTTTCTTTTGGTTTTGTGGTGCTACGTATGAAAACCAAGGCATGTTACATTGTCCTTTAAGAACTGTAGATGGAGGGGCCAGGGAGATGGCTCAGTGGAATAAGCGTTTCCCTGGCAAGTGCAAGGGCCTGAGTTCAACCCCTGGTTCTGAAAAAAAAAAAGAAAAAGAAAGAAAGAAAGAATTGTAGATGGGCTGTTTTCCTCGTCTTGCAGAATACCCAAGAAGCAGTAACAAAGAGCCTGGGCTTGGAAGTCTCATCACTCCTTTGAGTTATTAAAGAATTATAGTTTCCTTCAGTGGACAATTATTAAAATTCATGTTTCCCCAATGCCTTTGCATCTTTCAAAGTATAAAAGGTACAGTGTTCTACAATGGTCTTTCTAAATGTCAAATTTGCTGCCTTAGGTAGTCTCGATGGCATTGGAGAGGCAAAATAATTTTCCCTGTGACAAATGAAAAATGGAACAAGTAAGGAAGACAGGTTCACTGTGGCAGTGACTTGAAATTCTTGGAGAGAGAAGAGAGGTCCTGAGCGATTTATCTTAAGTGAGGAGTGAGAGGGAAGGTAAGAGAAGGGGCGCCCTGGATGAGTAGAATGGATTATGTTTCAAAAGAAAAGGAAGAGACTTCTTCAGGTTTGACCAGCTTTGGTCTGAGGTGACAGCTATTCGTGATTTGTGACCTTGAGCAAGTCGTTTAGTTTTTCAGTCTTGATATTCTTGTTTGTAAAATGAGACTTTGCAGTAATGTTCCTTCCAGTTGTGACTTTCCTTTTAACCCTTTGCTTGGTTCACTTATTGTTTTGATTATTATTTATGTGCAAAACAAGCTTCTTTTTGCTCAAAACAAGTAATCCACATGAGAATATTAGTTGTGTAGTGAAATGGATTCCATTGTAGGAGGTTTCATATGAGACTTTGCGTTTTCATGTTGCAGAAGGATACTCTGCATGGAGCAGCATGAAATTTCATTAATGCATTGTCTCTTCTAATGTTATGTCGACAGTTTTTGCAACATTGCTCAACCTGAGGGCAAGACTTAAGTAATCTAGTACCTAAAGCCTATTTATTGTTCTAATCTTTTCTGTTTCAATATCTTTCCCTTGTCCTGTCAAGAAGACACAGATAGATTCATCTGACCTTGTAACTACATGATCTACAACATTTTCTTAAAAATGCAAGCATTCTAATAAAAGAAACATTTTCTTCAAGCTTTATTCTTCTAGTAAAACACTTGACACACAGAAATTTTTCACTGACTACAATCTTCCTTTTTTCCCAAGTGATAAATGGCAGAATAGTGAGGAACAGGCTTAATAGGCTGGTGCCAAATGGTTTGGGTATTCGTGCTGCAGCTGCTTCTCTGAACGTTCTGAGGATCGATGCCTTCTTTCATAAATGAGGGACTGCGTCCATGGGCTGCTCTTCTCTCTCCCTTTTTCAAGGGAGATTCCAAATGAAAGCATTCTGGTCTTCTGAGCCAATGTTCTTGACTATTTTGCAAAGAATTACATCTTAAAAGAAAAATAATAGGTCTTCATTACTTTGATACAATAATTTGAGAATATTAGTCATTTGGAAATAGATTTAGAGAGGAAATTGTACTTAGCTTGTCTTACATAAACTAGTTGCAAATTTGACTATATGTTTTATATTATAAGAGCAACTTTTTGAATGTCAAGCCACTAACTTGAAAAATTATAATTAAATACAAAACGATAATTTTTTGTCTTTTTGAAACATAGTCTCACTATGGGTTCAGGCTGGCCTTGAGCTCGCTTTGTAGCCCAGGCTATCTCAAACTCACAGCAGTCCTCCTGCCTCAGCCTCCCAAGTTCTGGGATTACAGGCATGTGCCACTACACCCAGCATAACTTAATAATAATTCTGATTCAGTGATTCTTAGATATATTTAGTGGTTATTACAATGTGTTTCTGGGAAATTATTTACCACTTAATGGTAGTATTAATGATAAAATCCATTTCTCTTTCCAAAGTATTTCCCCTCAAAAGGATTATTGTCATGTTCTAGGATCTCCCGCTTAATGTTCTAGGATCTTCTGCTGAATAGAACATTCTGCATGTTACAATAATGTCTCTCTATCAACTATCTCTTCCCAATGTCTGCTCACCCATTCAGCAAGTTTTCTTAAACACTGTTTAGGGCTGTGTTCCCAATATATCACCAAATTGAGCCTCATAATTCCAGATGGACAACCACAATAGGTACTCTCCTCAAGGAAATTTTGTTAGGACTCTCAGCCACTTACATGTTACTAAATACAAGCCATTTTCTTCTCTATTCATTTTGGTATTTTAGTGTCATTCTACAGTTCTCTCTTTTTTTTCTAAATACGTGCTTCTCTTAGCTTCTATAGCACAGAAAAAGATCTAGCTTTCACCCTACCCTATTATCTCTTTCTCTTTCAATCTGTTCTGCAGATTTGTTCCTCAGCGTTGTGAATGTCAAGAATGTGCTGACCTTTGAGATTGGCTCTTCTCTGTGGTCTTTCTCTAAATGACCTCTTCTAGGGGCTGAGAGATGGCTCAGTGGTCTAAAGCACCTACTTGGAACAAGCTTGGCAAAGCATGGAGACCACAGTTTGATCCCCCAGCACCACATGCCAGCCAGCACCCCCTCCAGGTGGGCTGAGCTGGCCACACACACACACACACACACACACACACAAACACACACACTAAATAAATAAATGTTTAAAAAATAAATAAATAAAAAATAAATGACCTCTGCTAGTCATTTCTGTATGAATGTGGTCTATGTATTGATAACTCAACTTTTTATTTGTATTTTCTCTCTCTTTTTACCAGGAAGAAATTGTACATAAAAACTGTTTCCTTTAAATTGCATATAAGGCATGCATTAAAACACCACATGACTGGAAAAAAGGACTTGATGTTCCCTCTGCTTCATTAGAAACAGCCCCCCCACCTTTTTCGCTATACCAGCATTCAACACTTGCATTTACCCAGTTACTGAAATAAAACTTAAGGCTCTTTTCTTCACACTTCTTGATTTTTCTCCTATCTTGTATATCAGAGGTGAATGTTAGACTCTATTTTCATGTACTATCATGCATTAATTCACTTCTTTATACTCCTAAAGTTTTCATCCTGATGCAACTCTTGGACTCTTATCCATTTTAAACAAATTCCAATATTATTTTTATAAACAAAAATGTCATGCTGCATCCCTCATTAAATCTGGTCAGTATTATTTCATTTTCAGGAACATCGAACCTCCATTCTTCCTTTGAGCTCAGGACTCCAGTTCTAGCCCAGATAGCACCTATTTCTACATACCTAGTTTCCAACGCCAGAAAACTAGCTACCTATGTCTTTCTCAGGTGTCAAGTTTGCTCCTCCTTCTCTGTCTTTACAGTCACCTTTTCCTCTGTCCAGTGTGCTCTTTTGTACAAGTACACCCTACAAGGCTCCACTTCACTATCCCCAATCTTCTCCAGAACTGCTCCTTTAAAGGTATATTTCTTGGTAGCAAACATTGCCCCACTCAGTATTTGGAATTCTTCTGACTTCTGTGTGGATTTTTCTTTCCTTCTTTCTTTCTTTTTTAGACATGAGTCTAGCCATGTAGCCTGGCTGGCCTTGAACTTGTGATAATCCTCCAGCCTCAGCAGAGAGGTTGTGAAAGGGAGCAAGTAGAGTATATTATTTGACACTTAAATTCAATTTTATGTTAACTTTTCATTTTTATTGTGAATTATTTATTAATAAGGGAAATTTTGAAAGTCAAAAGTTATGCTTAAAGAAATCTTGTTTCCACCCAATGATAATATACGTGGAAGACAATCGAATATAAAAAATTAAGCTTTTTATTGCTGTATATTTTTATTTAGTTACAAATTTAAAAAATTCCTACAATTGGACTTGATAGAAACTATCCATTTTAATTCTTCATAAATTATGTCATTAACAAATACAATGGTGGGGCCAGGGAGATGTCTCTGTAGAATAAGCGCTTCCCTGGCGAGCACAAGGCCTGAGTTCAATCCCTGATTCTGCCAAAAAAAACTTGATATTTTTAAGAATATTTTCTTGATCTTCTACTCTGTGAGACATAATATATTCCCAGTATGCATGAGGTTTAACAGTTTTGGGTTGTTCTGTATTAAATATCAACAATAATACTTGATGCATTAGTTCTAGTCAAATGTAAAAAAGTATTAATTATCTCAAAAGATAGGCTATCTCCCAATATATGTATTATACCATGCACACCAGAAGTTCAAAAATCTAGATTAGTCTCGTGTTTATCCAAACACCCATAAATATCACTTAGCCCAGTCTAATAATACCTGTTTTAGGATGTTTACTATAGAGCCAGTTTTTCTTCTGACCAGGGAGTTTTCTAGAAATGAAATGTTTCATTCGTTGGCTTTTTTGGTTTTGTTTGTTTGGTTAGTTTTATTTGGTTTGATTTTGATTTTAGATTTGCAAATGTATAAAAGGATGCCCTCTTTTTATTTTTTTACATATTTCCCTAATTGTGAGTGAAGCTATCCTAGCAGATATTTTACCCTTTTTTCTGGCCCATCCCACACACAACCTTGCACTAGCTGATTAGGAAAGGTGGGAAGAATCCAGCAATAGCTATACAGTAGGGTCCCAGACTCTACCTACCTTTCCTTATCTATATCATTCCTTAATTATATGAAGAAATGTGTTCTACATTTAGATTGTTGGAGAATTATTGTGTACCCCTTCCATAAAGCTTAACATTAAAAGTTTACCTAAATGCATGTTATAAGTTTCCCATAAAATTGTAACACAAGGCAAATGTGTACAAAGGTTTTTATACTAATATATTTTTATGGGAAAGGAGTTGAAAGTACATAAACTCAATATAAGAAAATTTGTTAATTAAAAGTTCACATAGTAGCCTGGGAAAACATCTTGGTGGTCTGAGTGCCTGCCTGACAAGCACGAGGATCTGAGTTCAATCACTGGTACCACATGCTGTGCTGCTGGCCACCAAAACCGGGCTTAGTGGTACACTGCTATAATCCCAGCACTGGGGAGGCTGAGACACAGGGATCAAGTCTGTGATCTGTGCCACATAGTGAGACCCTGTACCAAATAAATAAATGAATAAATAAATAAAGGCAGGAGAGATAGGTCAGGTGACTAAAGCACCTGCTTAGGCAAGCATAGCACCACATGCTGCTCCAGCCCTAACCCCAGGGCAGACTGAGCGGACCAGAGTCCAGGCAGACTGGTGAATGCCTCGAATCCCAGCACTGGGGAGGCTGAAAGCAGAAGGATCACTATGAGTCCGAGCTGCATCGTGAGACCCTGCAACAATCAAATATATCATACGTACGTACATACATACATGCATAGCAGATCTTCAGTTATATCTTAGATCATTGGCTTAGATCTTCAGGCTTATATCTTAGATCTTCAGACTTATCAAAGAAATAAATATGTAAAAATTACATTCTGTTTAACAAATATGCATCAAGTACCTCAAAAATCAGAGATAGATTACATGGTATATCATATTGAGGGAATTTTTCGACCTGTACCTGTTAGAGAAACACTGCCTCTGCTTATGGAGAACTCATACAGCTGTCTAAGGATTGTAACCACTCTCAGCAGCTGCGCCATCACTCAGATCCATTATCTGACTCTAACACATACTGTAAATATAACTGGAATGATATTGCAAACTTGAGGTTGAGTATTCTATGCTATTAGTATAAATGTTTTCATTGCTTTTCATTTTTTAGATGAAGTCTACATCAAATGCATTCACTACTCATGAATATTTTCTTTAATTTTTGTATATTTTTCTTATACTATACTTCATATTTTACTTATTTATAGAATATATAAAGATATATTTGTACTAGGGGTGTGATTCTAGATAGATGTAGATAACAATTTAATAGTTATGAAATCAACATGAAATAAACTATTTAAAAATTATCTTGCTAAACATGATGACAATTTACTATTGTATAACATCTCAAGACTATTAAATTTGGACACATCTTCTTTCTTTTTCTTTTTCTTTTTAGTTTTTAGATAGTCATTTTTAACCCAGTGATACATTAATGAAGTTCTGAGATGAGTAGTAGCTCTAGTTCTGGTTACTACTTTCTGCACTGAAATTTGTTGAATTATTCCCCTTGCATTATTTGCACTGACATCATCCCGTGGTCTTCTGAAGGGATCTTCATGTGTACTTGCTCATTTTATGGGGTTCAGCCAAGTGAAAACAGAATGTGAGGCTCCAAATTCCTTTCCCTTTGTGCATCTAAACAACAGTAGTTCACACAGTTCTGCAAGCACACCGATGGAAGGTCAGCTTCCCTGGAGATGACCTCCCCCACATGGCTATGACCCCACCTTAAGGGAGCTGCACTTCCCCTTATGTGACAGCAGACCATGCTGCTGTAGGACAATTGAAGGATTCAATGTAAATGCACTTAATAAAAAGTAAAGTTTAATATTCCTTGATATTCTCATGGGGCAAAGCACGAATCAAGTTTGTTTACATTTTCTTCCCATGATTCACTGTGGACTCTTTCATACCTAAATGATGTGTTCACTCCATTGTTAAGGTGAATTAAGAGTAGTCCATTAGCTTCAAAATTCACTGTTATGTGACTTGCACCTATTCAACTCAGTACAGAGGGGACTTATGAGGAGTCATTGCTCCCTTCTGACACCTTCAGCATCCAGCTGCCCTAAGCACTCTACATCACCTGGACAGGCCCGCTCTCCTCTCCATGCTCTCTACAGTGCTGTGTCCAGGGATTTGGCTTCTGCCACTATGTGAGAGCAGTCACTACCACTCAATCATCTTTCACTGCCTCACACCTAGCACAGCAACTAGCAAACTACAAAGGTCTGACAAATCAGTATACAGTGTTTGACCATAATGGATGATTGACAAAACTTCCATTCTTAATTTTAAAGTTGATATCCTTTCATTCATTCATTCATGAGGCAAGCACAGTATCACTGAGATGAATGCAAATTTTAATTTCCTTTCTGCTTTTGCAAAAGTCTAGTATACAAGGTTCAGACTTCAAAAGGAGATGGTGCCAATAGATGGAAGAAAGAAGCCAGCAGATCCGGAGTAGCATGAAGTATAATTTCTTTGGGACTAGTGGGCAGAAGCATGTCTTAGGCAGCAGGAAGACAAGCAGAGGAGGAGCAGGGGATATGTGTGCTGATGTAGGGGAGAGTGGGATGTCACCACTGAGAATTTATCTGTGCTTTCTCAAAATGACCAAAATCAACATCAGCAAAGAGCCAGTAGAAAATGTACAGCTCATTATTGAAATTATTGTGATTATCTGGAAAGGTTTGGAATTAATGGTAGATTCACGTTTGTAATAATGTGGCTGCTGTAACAACAGTCTTATAGTCCTGTCAAACTGGATCCCTGTATTTTCTCTGGTTCATCAAGTTCTCCAATGCGTTGCACTAAGTTGATATAAAAATAGGAAAGTTTGGATGATGACCTTAGAATTCTAGGCTGACATTCACTTTAAATTTTTCTTATTTTTAGATTAAGTTGCAAATTATCATGTGTTGTGTCTGTTTCTAATTAAAATAAGCTCTATCACTGTCAGCCCACTGAAAATAATCATGGATAAAATTGACCACTATAACATAGAATCCAGTTCTTTTGATCCTGATGCATTTTTCCCCAGGGTGTAAAGAACTATTATAAAGGGGCGAGGAGATGGCTCAGTAGAATAAGCGCTTTCTTGACAAGTGCAAGGGCCTGAGTTCAATCCCCAGATCTGCCAAAAAAATAATAATAACTAATATAAAGATAACTTCAAATTTTGCACGACTTTTCAAGGACAATCCAAAGCAAGAAATTCAGGTTGGATTTAATATTCCACCCTGTCCAAAAGATAATTAAAGTGTGCAATTTGCAAGCAACATTTAGATTGTTTTCTGTAAATCCAAATTGTGGAAGTCACTCCCTTCTTACAATCTCTTAACTGGAATGTCTGTATTGACAGAAGCTATCTCTATTAAATTTCTCTATTTTACCCCAAGTGTATTTTTATTATCTATTTGCCCTGAGCACGATTCTACCAATGAAATCATTTTTATTTGCTTCATATTCCACTGGGCAAAACTGACTTGCAAGGACCAAGGAAGTTGCTTTCTTCTACAGAAAGGCTAGCGTTCCACACAGGCTAGTTTAGTGAGAAGTTACAAGGTTGCAACTGATTACAGCATTTGAGTCTCAGGTTCCCCATTTTTATCTGGCAAGCTGCATGTCACCTTTAGGATTAGCTAGTCTTGGGGAAAGATAACCCATAAAAGCACAAAAATACTTTTTGCAGCCGTGTAACATTACAATGATGATACCAAGTTATTTTAGAAAATCCTCTTTAACATAAGTTTATCTTCTTCAACATACCAACTCATACTGTTGAGCTCCAAGCACCATGGTCATAAACTTCTTGCATTTGCAGTTCTAAAAAAAGGCTGTTTCCAAACATATGTGATAACACTTGCCCATAAGGAAACATAGGATTCAGGATTATGTTTACACAGAATACTTTAAAACAACTATACTATCTAATACTTATCAAGAATGTAATGATGAAGTAGATTTATCTTCTATATAAATGAAATTCACATTCCAAAATTCCAGAAACTCATGTAAGAATGTAGATCTAATAATAAGAATGAAAATTTTCTCACTCACATTTGGGATATATTTTTTGCACAGAAAATTAAGACAAACAAGCATTTTGGTGGCACCCTTTAAATCAGAGAGGCTAATGTTAAAGGCAATAGTATTGCAAGGTGTTTTCAGCTGCATCCAATTAAAAATATATCAGTAAAACTTCAAACATAAGTTTGCATTCCAAAATACTGTATAAAAAGTAAGGAAAGGTATATTAACTCCTATATCATGAGTTTCCCTAAGTAATGACTGAGCTTCAGATATTCTCTTCATAAAATAAAGCATCTTGAGCTCACTTATTCTTAGTTCAAGAGATTCACAATGTTTCCATCATGTAACCATGCATATAACCTTAGATACTTAAATTAAGTGTGTATGTAACTTCTAACCCAAACACAAATACATCTTAATATAAAATCTAGGACAAAATATACTTAACTTGGTGAAAGACACAGTCAGTAAAAAGAAGCATACACAATCCAGCTCAAGTCTTTTGCTCAGTAATAAACCTTCATTTGCTTTGTGGTATGATAATTTGGAAGATGTTCTCCTGTTCACAACCCTAATGAAGTAGCTCATATTTCTGTGCTGTCTAATTTATCACTCTTTAACTTTCTTAGTTTTACAATTGTGTTCACTCAGCATAAACATCTAAAGGATGGACGGTTGTTTATGCTCTATTCCTTGATTATATTTGATTTGTTACATACCTTATATTTGTTTTTTCTCTATATTTATGACAGGTTTCTAGGAACTAATTTTGATCATTGCATTTTTTAATCAGATAGCAAATTTAAAAAGCAGACTATTGAACAGTAGATTCAGTGTGACACCACTGAAAAACAACACAAACTAGTCAATAGCCATAGAACACAATACAAATACAAGATGTTTTCTGTAATTCTAGAATATTTCTAAACCTCAAGGTACCCTACTAGTATTTTTATATTGATACCACTACTTGCTCATAATAACCTGCTTTTCGATGGACAAGTGTTTTGATACAATGAATATGTAATATAGCCAGTCTAACTGTTATTAACAAAAGTAAAATTATCTGTAAACTAAACCAATAGATGATTCTCAAAATAAACAAGAAACTACACCAGGGAGACATATGGGCAAAACTGTTACTCTTTAAAAGTTTCATAACTAAGCAATTATTCTGTATGTCACAAAGAACCATAATTTATTCAAGGGCAACTTATCAGCATGACTGTCTCTGTACTGGAAATTCATGTAAAAAAGTTAACAAATGAAAGAAGGGAAAATTACTGACAAGAAAAACATAGAAAACTTATGCGGGGGGGGGCCCTACTTGGGCTGGATATATAGGTCAGTAGCGCAGCGCCTGCCTGGTAAGCGCAAGGTCGTGAGTTTGATTCACAGGAGCAAACAAAAAGAGGAAACTTGGAGCAATGTTATAATCATTTTTAAATTAGGTTTGTAATGGGTTAATATGGAAAAAAACCCAAACGTTACTGTCTGGGGAAGGCTTAGGCAAGAAAGGGAAGGAAGAAATATGTGACCTCATTTCAGCTACTGATGAAGGTGGAACTGAAAGAGACAAAGAGATGAGATGAATTGTTGAGGATGTGTTTATGATGTACCATGCCTCACATAAGTGTTGGAAAACAGAGTGTCCCGTTGGATTTTTTAACTTAGTCTTTCATTATTTAAAGTCATTTCTGTGTTTCATTAAAAAAAAATAACATTATTGTGAAACTCATCATGGAAAATATGAAAACTCTATTTTTACTCTATTAGGAATCTTGCAGAGTTAAAATAGTAGTAAAGTCTTGAGGTTGAGCTCAGCAAGTGAGCACTTCCTTAACATGAATGAAGCCCTGGGTTCAATCCCCAGAAAAGTAAAAAAATAACAGTAATAAATAAAAATAAAAGAATACTTACAGCTCTCCAGTGGAATAAAGCCTGCACAAAAGCTTCATGCAGCATTTCAGGTAGTCAAAAATAATGACATTTCATTGCATGGCATTGATCCTGCATACTTTAACTTTGATTTAAAAGGAAACCTTGGCAGGCAATTAACCCACATATAAAGATTTGTATAATAGGAAGCTCTTTTTGAATTGCTAATGTCTAACTCCTTTTCTCTCCATAGCAGCCCTTGGAGAACTGATCTTTTTAAATGTGAACTCTATCTTCCATAGTTTATTAGTACCAAATCTTTCAACTGTCCTTGGTGTCTCATGTGGCTTGAATCTTCCATAGAGTTCTTTCCCCTTTCTATTTCTGAGAAGATAGATTATTTCTCCGTGAGAGGAAAAGTACTAAAGCACTAAAGGCTGCTGGACAATGCCACAGTCCCAATAGATGTTTTATCGTTTATGTATCCTGTCAATTCCTTGAGTAAAATATTAAGTACTGTTTTAAGAAAATAGATTTATATAATATATCCATAAACAGGAGTTATTGCTAAAACAGGATGGAAGTTGATATGCTAATGGATGTCCAATAGCCATGTTCCTAAGATAAAATATCAGGGAAACTATCAGCCTTATTATGAATCATGCCTACAACTTATTGATAGCATTTAACCTGGGAAGCATTCAGTCTTTCCCTATATTCCAAGATGTTTTACATGATTATTAATTAATTTTACAACTAAATTATTTCATAAGGGGCATAGACAGATTTTATTAGGCAGAGATGAAGCAGTACACTCTCGCATGGTAATAGACACCTGTAATCGCAGCACTCCGGAGGCTGAAGCAGTAGGGTATCCAAAGGTTCAGGATCTGCCTGAGACACCGAGTTTAAGGATAGTGTGAACTACAAAGCTAGGCCCTGTCTCTAAAAGCATAAACAAAACCAAATCAAAACAAACAGAAGAGAAGGCTTAAGTGGCAAGACCAGGAACTGCACTTGGTTCTAGAGCTCTGAACTGTCCGTAGGGCAAGTGAGGTCAGAACCAGGGCACATAAAGAGGATAAGAAGTTGTTGTCCTGGGGACATGGAAATCGAAGGACACAGAAGTAAAGGACACTGGGCAGGAACAGCTAGAAGATGGAGGGAAAGGGGATGGTCATTAAGAGGAGAAGGGCTAAGCACATCAACTGTGTCTGTTATAATTATCACCATTTAAAACCTTGAAATTTGGTCAAAGTACATGTATGGAAACTTATGCTTCAAATGCCTCCCCACACAAGTGCTCCGCAGCGAGGCCAATGAATCTATCCCCTTTTCCTTAAATAATCTTATCACCATTTCTACCTTTATATAGTTCTCATTGCTAGATTTTCTTTTCAATTTTACATTGTGTAGTAGTTTTAGTAAAATTAAACCTGATATTTTTTTTAAAAAATGTACTTCTAATAAAATGTATTCCTAATTATTTTAATCTATTACACCTATTTTCAACATTCAGGGGAAGGAAATGCAAGCTAGTAGGCTAACCACGTCGCTCAAAGTGCCACCAATTTCTTCAGCCTGTGGAAGACCTTACTTGGTAGCGAACATTTTCATCTTTGCATCTGATGAAAAAGGCAGGAGTTCTAGTCTGAGAGGGTAAGATTAGGCTAGAAGACAGAAGATTGAGGATATTTAAGTAAATGTAAGATGGATTAAAGGTTAAAAAACAATTGTTAATACTGAGAAAGTCTGACTGGAGATAGAGAGGTACACATGATTTGAAGAAATAATAACTTCTAGTTTGAACATATTTAATTTAAAAAGCTGTATAAAATTATATTTAGCCTACATACTCTTGATGATGTACACATTGCTGTAATTATGTATTCATACATGCATATAAATATATACAATTTCTTCTATGAAATCATGAATTCTCTGCTCACAGGCAATTTAGTAAAGTTTTGAGTATGGATTTGACTTTGTGTATTTTGTCGTAGAACTGTTTCTGGACCCTCTCCATAATCTAAGTGCAGATCCATGATGCAAAGTTGGAATTAAGTAAGATTCTGCGGTTGAAGGTGACATTATAAAGTAGACTGACACAGGAATAAATTGGCACAGTTTACAGGCAAAGGAAACGATGAAAACAGTAATTATTTTATTGGTGAAAGTTTTCTTTTTCATCAGTTAGCTACTGATACATTAGAAATTATGCTGAAGCTGAGCTTTGATGAAAGTAAACATTTATTATTTTCCAAAAGTCCAGAGTCACAAGGGATCTCTACTGGTTAACAGTAAAAGTACCAGAGCTCAGCAGGGCTCAATCCTTCATCCACTTTCCATCAGAGGGCCTGCTGAAGCGCGATTAGCCAATGAGGGCTCAGACTAGTAATTTTCATCAATTCCCTAAGATCTTTAAAAACACGGCCTGGTGCACATGATAGTGGTAGAATTTCATGAACAGGCTTATAATTGACATAGTGCCACCTATGGTATATATTATTAGCTAGAACAAGTCACAGCATTATTCTAGAGATGGGGTTGGATCACAAATTTCACCCCATAACAAACAGTTACACAGAGAATCCTGAAGCAATGGCAAAATGTTGAAGCAGTGGGCACTAGATGCATGAGTAGAAAGTCTTCAGCTCTGTCTGTGTCAGGTCTTTTTGCTTATTATTGCATAGTTGATAACCAGAAAGAATAGATGAAAGAGGAGAGAGAGATGCTAGCAATTTGCCAAGAGGTTAATGCTAAAACCTCAGGAAAAGTACAATCTTACAAAAGAAATGTAACATTTATCTGTGATGGAAGGGAAGGAATGAAAGGTGTGCTTTGGAATATAATACTGTGCTGGTCTGGCAAGCACAGGGTCCTGAGTTCAATCCCTGGTATCTCAAAAACAAATACTACTAATAATAAGACTGATTGAGAGAACTAGAAAGCAAAGAAGCTCATTTTGTGATCAATAAAAGACAGCAAGAGATTATAGGGTCATTAGAGCAACTGGATGAGATTGAAAAATGAAATTTGGAAAGGTTAGAATAATTTCAGAAATCTAAAGGAGATAGAGGAAATAGGGACGTATTCTAATGCTGAACATAGTTTGTGTTTGGACAGAACAGGTACATCTAGTTAATTTTAGTGAATGAATGATTCAAAAAAAAATGGTTGTATAATGTAGTACTTCCTAAACTTTAGAATTCATCAGATTTAAGTAGGTATCTTGCTAAATCAAAATTACTTCATTAACCCTGGAGCTTCTTTGCTCAGTGGGTGTGTAATGGGATTTAATATTTGGTAATTCTAAAAATATCAATGTGATACTGATTTTTTTGATGTGTGTGGGGGTGATGATACTTAAAAAATATTACCACACTGTGGAGGGAATTGGTCTTGTTTTCTTTTTCTTTTTTCTTTTCTTAATTAATTTTATTGAGAAACAAATAGCAATGAGACAGATTCAAAACTGATTAGTGGCACAGTTTCAATATTTAATGCATTGCATACAGTTTTCTTTGTAGTGGTTATTCATAGTACAAGATGCAGACATGATATCCTGTCCAAACACTATTAGTACAAATCTTTCTTCTCATAAAAGCTAAAATGTTCACTAAATATAAAACAGCTAATTTTACAATATTACATCAGTAGTATCACTACATCAATAGTATCATTCCAGTATTTGTATCATATTATAAATACTACTATAGTCTTATTATATTGCTGCAAAATTTCACCATTGATATTTTGAGATTCATATATATATATATATATATATATATGTATTCCAACTGAATATCATATGTACATATTCCAATTGAAATATTGCTCTCATTTTGTCCTTGTCATTAGATATACTCACATGTCTTCATGCTCTTTTTGATTTCAAGCACAAATTTACTGGGTATGCTAAGCTCATGGTCATTATTAGAGCAACAGTGAACATGAAACAATGAATCATTTTTAATCCCAAGTTTATGGAGAGCCATCTAACATCCTACTGGGTAAAGAAAATCTAGCATGACATATGTATGCTAAAGAAAGTGTCTGAACATATTATTCTATCAAGAGAAGGAGTGAAAAGAAATTGTGAGAAGAATCTATCACATTCAATAACATCTGGCCTTGAACGATATCCCATCTCCTACGCTGTCCTCATCCATAACCATTTGGCTTATCTGACTTACAAAGTTCTATAAAGCAGCTTTTCCTTTATGAGTCTGTGCTATGATTATGGTAGTTGAATCATTTACTAATGACCATATCTAGAGTGTCCTACAGGTGACCTACAGAGTTCAACACAGTCCACCTTAACACAATTTAATCTTCTTGTGCAGAGCCTGTGACATCATTTAGCTGATGCTTTCATAGTATCTCCAAAGCATATGAAGAAATACATGTGAGTCTTTGATCTTACCATTAGAAAACTAAATAGGAAATTAATAAACTCATTCTGAAGATGAGGAAACTAAAATTTAGTTCCAATTTATACAGGAAGAGACAAACCTGGGATTGTACCTCACACTCTCTCTTAACTGTTTTTTTTTTCTTATTTTATTCGCTAAAGTAGCATACTATGGAGTGTAGAGATGAAAACATCCAGTGAAGGTATAGTTATGTTTTAGTTTGTTGTTCAAAAAATTTAACTTTATCCTGAGTACATGCAATGTTATCGATGTATGCACACATGCTATATGAAATTATGAAAATTGAAGCGCTTTCCCAGGGTATCATTTGATTAGCTACTATAAGTAACCAAATTCCACAGGGAAAGACTAGCAAGGGTTGGAAGAAGTATCTTATCAGTGTTTTAGAATAAACTTTGGAGGGAGAAAGGAATTAAATAGGTAGTCGTGGATTCCCCATGCCGTTGCATGAACTCCTATGTAAGATGAAAAAACAAGGGCCAGCCAGATAGCTCAGTGGACTAAAGTGCCTGCTCAGGCAGGCATAGGGAAGGGGGTTTGATCCCCATTGTACTGTGCCTGCCCTGCTCCCAGGGTGTGCTGAGATGGAGATTGAGACTGGGCATTGTGACACGTGCCGGTCATCCCAGCTCTTGGGAGACTGAAAATAGGAAGATCACTATGAGACCAGTCTGTAGAGGGAGATCCCATAGACCCTGTACAAAATACATACAAAAGAAAAAGAACAACATCTTGAGAGATGGAATAATAAAAACAGTGAATTTTTATGGAGTGGGAGAAATGCTAAGTTTCTGAAAGCTTTCTGGGTGCAGTGGGCCATGTTACACAGAAGAACAAGTCAGGGTGATGCTGGGCATGTGAGAAAATAGAGGCTTGCTGGACTAGTTGCTCAACCTCTGCATGGGCTTAATGCAAACTTTGACTAAGAGAATCATGTGGAGGTGGGGAGGGAGAGACAGAGACAGAGACAGAGACAGATATATATATATATATATATATATATATATATATAT